>LUGF01000179.1:55560-74838 GCA_001625245.1 Calycopis cecrops
TTCTTTAGATAAATATTCTTAAAAAGTTCACATAAAAAAATTGATTTAATCGAAAAATTGCCATAAAATTATATTTTTCAGTTTGCACATTAAATGTAATGTTGAATAGCTTTCAGTACGTCATTTCCTCTCGAAAAAAAATTTTTGTGCTGATTATTAACATGATCCTGTAAGTAATAAAACAAATCAGCTGGCAGTAAGTTGGGGGAAAACTCGTCAGCTGATACATTTACTTAAGCTATAAATATTTCCGACTAGCTCCTACGTTACACCTTTAGGGCATCAGCTGACAAACATTCCACCTACATATAGCCAGCTGACTTATTTATTTATTAAAAACAATACACAAACTATCATCTGATAAATTTTCTTTTGGGAGGAAATCACTGAACACATATATATTTTTTTCATATTTATGTGACCAGCTGACGTATAATCCACCACATTATAATTAGCTGACAATTTTATTTCTTCACAGTATTAGTTTAACTTTAATTTGATCAATTTTTTGATCGGGAATAAACCATTGAAAATATTTTTTTTATTACGTTCGTGGGCGGCTACCCCTGCTCAACCCACCCTCGGAGCCGCAGCTGACGTTTACAACGCTTCATAATGCAACTTTCTGAAGCATTTTACGAGTTATCGACTGAGAGGAACTTGGTCGTGAAAATCTGTCACTGGCTCACGGACTGAAAGGTTTAGAATGTAATTCTATTGCAGAATTATATTCTTTCTTTTAATCCTGATACAATTCAACTTAGTCCGGTTTGATTTAATGTAATGCAGAGCGACTACCTATATTATACCGCCGATGCTAAGCGCCAAATCCACATGGTTGTAACGCAGCAATTTTTTTATGGTATAGGAGGAAAATGAGCAGTAGGTACCTAGGAATCATTTTCATGACTACCGACGTCCATAGACATCCGCACAGAGGCTACACAGATGCGCTGCCCTCTTTTCTCCTCGCACCTCTTAATTGCAACTATACTACAAACGTAGACATTCAAAACGGTTGTCATACACATAGCGAAATAATTTCTAATCATACAGGGTTAAAACATAATGGACATTGAAACTGCCTTTGGGCTGAATATAATTTATGTAAAATATACAACAACAATTTATTTATTATACCTGTTGTATTAGAGTAGAAAGATTTTTACAATGTGGTAAATTATTTTAACGCGGTGCTAATTGTGTTCTCATAAGGCTCTTTTTCCTTTTGGTTTGCTCTAATTGTCAATTTAGGCGGTATATTTTTGCTTTGTTAAAATTTTTCAACGACGAGAAGAAGATAGAATTTTTAATTAACTAATTTTATTGTGGAAGCCTCTTGGTTTCTTTGTATATTACTTAATTGGCAATTTCAATATTCTATTTTATTTCTTTTTAAGAGATTTTGTATATGCGAACTAACTGGATGTCGTCTGCTTATTTATTTATAAGACAATGTTTGTTTACAGCCTGTCAGCATTTGAAAAAATCTTGAATAGACTTGGGTCAGTGTTGATTGCTTAAGAAGCTTTCAGGTTGTTGACGTCAAAAAACATTTTATTTAAAGATGATAGGCAAATTTTTATAATTTTGTTAAACGATTCACATTTTAACTAATGACTATATTAGCAGTTTAGTGTATAAAGTTTATATAGCAGACAATATATGCATTTATATTTTATTTCAATTGTAAATATAGGCAAAATAACTGCCTCAAAGTATGTATTTTCTTGATTATTAGCGATAATAAAATCCATAAAAATGGAGGTGCTTTAGGATATTTATTCAAACTCAAAATACTGGTTCAGCAACTGCGCTTGTATTAACTTGAGTCACCAAAAATACAGCAAAGTCACTATTACCCACGATATGCACTAAATTTTGATGGACCTAGTGATGATGATAATTATTATTGTGGTGTCTACACCATTATTTGTTAGTCTATTGTTATTGTTTAGTTATCATTAGTGTGGTTAAATATTCTAGGCATGACAGTTTGCATTACGAATAAAAGGCTATATTTATTGCCTTATCAAATATCTATTACCTACTTTACTATTACCTTAATTGATCATAATATAATATTAGCGCGTAAATGATAAAACAATGATGCTTAGGAATGAGTGTAAAAAAGCTCTGAATAAGTATCTGAACTGTCGGTAGTCATGAAAATGGCGCCGATTGCTCGTTGGCCTCCGTACGCTATTAAAAAAAAAACTTGGTCTCATATCGCACCGACACCGAAGCCTCGCGTCATGGTTTTCATCAATAGACATTATGGAGCTCTTTACACTCTTTTCTATACTAATAAGCTGAAGAGTTTGTTTTTTGTTTGTTTATTTGAACGCGCTAGTCTCTAGATCGGATAAATAAGTCGGATTTGAAAAAATCTTTCGGTATTAGTTAGTTCATTTAGCGAGGAATATTATAGACTATAGACTACTTTTTATCTGACTGCGGTAAAAAACGGATTCTCGTAAACGAAGTTGCGGGCGTCCGCTAGTTTGCAATAACGAACGTGCTAAACCTACTTTCTACTAATACCTATTATAAATGCAAAAGTTTATATTTCCGGATTTGTTAGTTTTTCTTTCACGCAAAAAGTATCAAACTAATTTAATTAAAGGGGTATATAACTCTTATTATTATTATATTAGATATTAGCTGCGCCCCGAGGTTTCACCCGAGAAAATTTTGATCCCGTGGAAAATTGAAAATCATCCCACGGCATCCCATAGAAACATATTTTCGGGATAGAAACTATCCTATGTGTTAATGCAAATTACCCTCTATGTGTGTGCCAAATTTCATGAACATCGGTTCAGAAGTTTTTGTGTGAAGAAGTCACACACAAAAAAGGATACGAACTTTCGCATTTATAATATTAGTAGGATATTTTAAACTGGAATAGCTACTTAGCTTGAAAAAATAAACGAATTATTCCCTTCCTATTATTAACCATATATTCCTCGCGGTTCAATTAGTATCGGCCGAAATATCTGGGTTCACCCAAACTACTGAGATATATCGCTATAACAATTACTGCACTTCTTAATTTTGCGCCAAGTACGGAATCATAGCGGTCATTTTGTGTGCGTCTCCTATTTTGTAATTAGCGCAACAGTTGTTCCCTGGCTATCTCCAGTGTCACTGTGCTCTTCTCGCTCCGATGACTCCATTGTTGTTAAGCCACGAAAGAACTATTCCAAAGCCTGTTGCATGTGTATTTTTTCTTGTAAAGTAAAGATAAATACCATGTGGTAATCAACGTGAAATATGTTTGAGTGAAAATGGAATACGAATAGCAGCAGAATAAATAATGATATCAATGTGGTCCGAGCCGAATTTTGACTACGTCTCTATAGAGACGGATACATGCGCATGTATCCGTCTGACATTTTATAAGGCACAGAAAAAAGAAGAAGAAGAAGAAGAAGAAGATAACGTCTTCTTCTATTCTCTCATCGCAGTCCAACTGGATAGACATCAGGCACAGGACTGATGGATTCATGTATTCTCCGAGGTACGGGAATGTAACACTGCCCAATTTCCTGACTATGGACAGTTATTAGAAATTGAAAAATGCAACCTATACCAATAACAATTCAATAATATACCAATCTTGTTAAATTATTAAGGTTTTTATAAGTAAAATTTCTTTATATTTCTAAAGCAGGCTAGATTTAATCTCGATTTTACCATTTTATAATTATTATTCACACGTTACATAGGTACATAGTTAGGTACTTAATTAAAAAAAAAATAATATACTACATATAAGTTTTTTTTAATTTATATAATTAACAATTTTTGTACATTGAAATAAACTTATACATCAAACAGAGAAAAAATAACTTAATTTTTTACTACTTTTATTTGTTGCAATCACGAATCTCAGGCGGCAAGGAATTCCAAAGTTTAACGGAAAGAACAGTGAGGGAATAGGAGAAGAAATCAGTTTTGTGGACTGGTATCTGTAGCAGAGTACGCAGATGTGACCTGCAGGAAGGTTCATCTAAATGTTCAAATGAGAAGCAGAAACATAGATAAGGGGGAAAAATTGGATTGAAAAGGATATTAAAGAGTAAACAAAGAATTCTGTTATCTCTACGTAGACGTATAGGTAGCCACTGAAGAAATTTGATCATGTATCTCAGCTCGCAGGACGCGAGCTGAGATACATGATCAAATTTCTTCAAACCAAAGATAAATCGAAGGCAGAGATTCTGCAAGCGTTCTAGCTTATTTAGATTGCCCTCCATTGTATCCAGGCAACATACATCTGCGTAATCAATTATTGGCAGAATATTCAGCCAAGCGAGATCTTAGTCGAGAACGGTAAAATATATTGGAGACGTTTAAGCGAATGCATTGAATAATACACCTTTCGGCTGATGTTGCTAATGTTAGCATTCCAGGAAAGATTCGCGTCAAAGATTACACCTAGACTCTTCGCCGCACCTGTGTAAGTAATCACTACGTCTTCTAATTTAATAAGATAATAGAGCAGTTAGATCGAGATGTGGGCAAATCCGCTTACTGACAAAGATCAAATATTTAGATTTCGCTGGATTTACAAGTATTTTAATATTATTTCTACATACAGTTTGCATTTGTCTTGCATTGGAAATACGGCTGACGTTGACGACGATCCTATTATCTATAAACCAAAAAAATAAATGGGTAGGAAAATATAAGAAACCCCAACAGATAGCGGTTTTCCGTTTTTGAACTCTTCTCACACTTTTACACATAACTACGAAGTTAGTAAAAATTTGCAGCTAATTTTTATAAATGTCTTTTATGGATAACTATGCTACAAATCACTATTAATACACTATATAAACAGTCAAAAGTCTCGAGGAACTTGAAAAAGACCTTTTTTGGCCGCATTTTATTTAGATTTTTTTTTCATCTAAATTTTAAATAAAGTTTATAAATAAGTGCATTAAAATCTACAAAAAATAAGCTTTTCAGAAATGTATAATACTTTATATCTATTCCTATAAAATTTTACATTGAAATCACTTTGAAAGTGATGAAGTGAAAAGGCATTAAATGGATATTTGTAGGAAATAAGTTGGTCACATGACTATAAATTTATTTTAGCTAGTATATATATAACTCATTCACGATAGTTTCGTTTGAGCCTTAAAGTATAAATAATAAAAAAAAAATATGGCAATAGCGACATTGAGAAAAACCATTTTTGATATGCCGTTGTTTTACCATTTTCCATAGTGCGCTGTTCCCTTTTGGGGTAGGCAGAGAGAATTAGAAGACAAAATGGCGGTTATATGCCTGACTGTGACAGCACAGCCGTCACTTTACATCTGTATTATGTGAGCTAAACATAGATCCAGATTGAGCTGGAAGGAAAATTTATGCTGTGTGTGACAAAACCTATATGTTCTGAACCACATGTGATGCCATCTAGGCGTGTTCAGCATAATTATTGTAATACCGGTGTGGGCCGCCAGAGGCGTTTCGGTCGCTGTTTGCGGTCGGTTGTTGAATCTCTTGAGAGAACGGCGCGTAGTTAATTGTTTACGCCTTTTTGTTTTACGCCTTGTTTGATGCCGCTGAGATCGGACGCGTACATAATTTAAGACTTGAGTTTATGATTACTAAGTTAAGTTAAGTGTTGGTTCCCCTTTTGATATTATCGGGAGTGTAAATTAATCGACTAACTAAATGAACTTGTGATTGATTTGTGTTTGTGTAAAAGTACGAACGACTATTAATAACCATTGTTGAGAGGCTTGCCTAAGAAGATTCATATTTCGGGCGGATTGCAGCTCCACGGAAGGCTAAGTATATCTCATTACAAACTTGAAATTTATGGCCATAGGTTTTATAGGTTTATAGGTTTTGTGATATATATTAACACAGTCCCGGAGACACAAGGTAATTGCACCTATTCAGATTTAATTTAGCTCTGCGTAATCGCAAACAGGTTCATTTTAATTTGAGCCCTGTGTATAATAATTCACTTCCATTGCGCAACAAATCCAGGGTTAGAACTAAACAATCACAGTCAATTTTATACAAAATCACGTGAAAACGTAATGTAAATAGATATTTAGATCAAACTAGACTACTCTGATGTCTTGTTAAGCCCAATCGGATGTGGTTGGCTCCGTGCCAGGTGTTCGTTAGATCGTTAAATCAGTTTAAATTATAATTGCAAGGTAACGAGTTGATATCGTGTTTTGACCTAACGTTAACTTAAAAGTTCAGACTTCAATCTTTAATAAATTACGATTAACGCAACCGCTTCAAAATGGGGGTTATGCTGTACAGTATATATTTTTCATCAATCAATTCAACGCTCTTCGCTTTGTAAAATGACACTTGTATATTATGTTCGAATTTTTCAGAGCTATTGTGTTAAAAAGCTTTCTTGGTGACAAATATTTTATCACTCCATCGCTTTTGTACAAATACTGTATTACTTTTTATTGGATTCAAAATAGTTATTTTAGAAACGCTTATTTTTTATTACTGGGATTATTTTCCACAATAAACCTCAAGTGCTGGTTCTACTACTATTCCACATTTTTTATAATATAGGGGGCGCGTTTTCACCCGCGTAAGTTTCGATCCCGTTGAAATATCGAGATGAAAAATTGATGATTCTCAGACCTATCCGATATGTACACAAGAGTTCATGAGAATCGGTCGAGCAGTGTCAAAGGAGTATGGTAACTACTGATACGAGAATTCAAACGAGATGTAGGTACATGTGAGTCGGACGCTACTGTGAGCGGCTCTCGATGTGCCGGAATGTCCATTACGGATTTTTACGAGTCAAGAAGTTACTTCATACACTGATAAGATAATATAAATAGTTTTATTTTAATTTCGGTCAAATTGCGATTGCTTTCCATCTATGTTGGTGTAGAAGAAGAAGAAGAAATATACTTTATTGTGCACACAAATAACAACAGTAATAATAACAACAATGATATACTTAACGAATTTATGTACACAAAAGCGGTCTTATTGCTAATTAGCTGTTTCTGCCAGACAACCTTTGGACATAGGATACAATATTTAGGTAGCTAGGTATGTAACACAGAGAGAAAAAATAATAATAGAAATAATAATAAACAGAAAAACAGAAAATCTTTGAGCAAATCAGAAAAATAAATATCTACATATAAAAATAAATAAATACATACAGATGTAGTAAATAACACAATTAATCTAAGTTGGTCATAGATAGATAGTGAGATTTAATTAATATTTTAAAAATATTTAAAATCTTAGCTTGTTTTATGGGTAGTGGCATTTCATAATTTGATTGCCCTTATGGTGTAAGACATTTCACAAAATCTGGTATTATGAAGAGGCATATTAATGTGTAGACATTGGGAAGTGCGAGGTTCTCTGCATTCATTTGAACGAAACTCAAATTTATCCTTTAAATATGCAGAATTTTAATGCTGTACAAGATACAGTAAAGAGTTGACAATATCTAAGCATTCCGGCGAAATCTAATCGGAAGCAACTTGAGTTTAGTGCGAAATTGAGATATATTATCTTATTTGCGCAAGCCAAATAAGAGCTTGATGGCTAGATTCTTTAGGCGCTCAAGTTTATTTAGCTATTATTCAGTTAAATTAGTGTAGCAAATATCAGCGTAGTCACTAACGGAAAGAAACAGTGACTCTTCAATTAAAATTTTAGTTGGGATAGGAAGCATGTATTGTAATCTACGTACCGAATGCCAAGTAGCATACACTTTACTGCTAACCTCTTTGAGCTGGTGCGACCATGTTAGATTTTCGTCAATGTGTATTTTTACTACTTTTTGACATGGTATTATAGTACCATTGACGAATACCGGAGAAAGGATAGGCCAATTGATTCGCGAAGTCAGCCCTGAACTTCCAATTATAATGAGTTGTGTTTTAAGTGGATTAAGACATACTCCATGAGAGTAACTCCACGTTGATATAAACTACAGGTCATTATTTATCTTATTAATTGCACCAGGTAGGTCTTCAAGAGGTGAGTGAGTATAGACTTGGAGGTCATCTGAATATAAATGACATAAAGAAGTTATATTTTTAGTTATGGAATTTATAAAAAGAGCAAAGAGCAAAGGAGACAAGACACCTTGTGGAACACCAGTAGAGATATCTGCCCTTTCTGAGAAACTTTTATCATTCAGAACTCGCTGCTGCGGCCCTTTAAGTAGCATCTGAACCATTAAGCTGCCGTCTATAACCATTTATATTATTAATTAGTATATTCAAGAGTACATCGTGATCCTCAGTATTGAATTGAAGGCCTTACTAAAATTTAATAAAGTAGGATACTGTTAGCTGCCTGCGATGCATACCTAAACAAATGTCATCGGTTACTTTAATGAGAGCGGTAGTCGTACTATGACCAGGACGGAAACCAGATTGGAGAGGATTTAGGATATTGTTTTTGTTAATAAAGAATGTGAGTTGCTGGTGAACTATACGTTCCATTACTTTGGAAAGGAAAGGCAAAATTGAAATGGGACGATAGTCAGCTAAGGAAGAAGGAATTTTTTTTTACGGGGATTATATTGGCGTCTTTCAAGATAACTGGGCTTACTATGACGTAATGATGATTATGTAAATCCTCATGCGCTATTCTCATTAGTTTGTTCAAAGAGAACCCTGATAAACGCGCACTAACGTGGCTCTTAATAAGAAAGTTATTATGTTTTCCAACTAATGGTCTATTAATTATCTACAACTGAGGCAATATATTTTGATATCTTCAGTTTATATCAAATAAAATAAACATACTAAGTTTATGGAGCTCTGTTTTATTGTGTCACATACCATATAATCTAATCAATGAAAGACTTGTAGAGTACGTTTCAGTAAGAGGTAGTGCCAAGCTACCTCTCGCGTACACGAGGCCGATGTAAGTTGACTGTGCTGTCGCGTTTCATGCGCTGTGTAAGTAGTCGGTGGCCCATGGAGGTGGAAGGCGGATGGAGGGCAGCGCATCTGTGTAGCCTATATGCGGATGTATATGGGCGTCGGTAGTCATGAAAACGACTTCGACTGCTCGTTTGGCCCCCTATATAAGAGGGGTCACTTTTGTATTCGCCTATTTTCACCGACTGGGTACGCTGCTATTGGGTTTCGTATTTTTAAATTACATATAATTATGTGTAGTTGTTAACGGTTGTTAACTTCTTGCAAGTTGTCCCAGAATATTATTATCTATAAAATTAGGACGAATGATTACTTTAAGTGAGCATTAATTCATTGCAGTTGAGCAAAAGACGTCTAAAGTAGGTACATGCAATACAGAAAACGAAATATGATTACCTACAATATTGACTTATTTGCGTCAAATTTATAAAATGAAAAAAATAAGAAAATAAATCCCTCATGATGTGACTGATCTGCAGAAACGAACGCGTTTAATCTCTACAGGAACTGCATTTAAAAACCATTCATAGCCCAACTCCAACGGACGTACACGCCGTACAATAGTTCCACCCAGTCAGGGGATAGGCCGGCGGCTGCCCTGTTGCTGACAGATCCGGGGCACCTCAGTACAGGCGGTCGATGGCACCCGTGGGGATTTAGTGGGTATTCGGTTTGTCCAGAAGTCCACACACATCCACCTGACCCCTCCTTCGATCCGGTGGTAGTGCCTAAGTGCAAAAATGCATTTCCCCGCGAAAAAAAAAAGAAATGAAAAGCCAGCTGTACGATGCAATCTATACATATTATAATAAAGCAGTAAAATCCGCATGTCTGTACATTGAATATATTTACGAAAAACTAATTGGGGGCGATGTAAAAATAATATTAGAACACATTTCAATGTTTTTGAATTTTTTCAATTTTTAAATTTTTTTGTTGATCTGTTTGTCTGTTTGTCCAGGCTAATCTCCGAAATTACTGGACAGATTCGAATGAAACTTTTGTGGTGTATAGACACTACCTGGTCAACATCGAGAAAACTTTCTACTACGAGAAAATCGCTCATTCCTACGGGAAATTCAGTAATTATACTTTACACTTTGATTATAATAGACCTACGGTAGGCGAACGAAGTCGCGGGCACCAGCTAGTCTAAAATAAATGGGACGACACAATAATAAGATGTAATCATGACTCTTCTCTGATCGATGAATATCGATAGAGAAAACAGTAATAATAGCTTAGGGAATACAAGAGTGATTAAATATACGTTTTATTTATTTTTTCATTTCGTCTCTTGTTTTGTTCATTTTATACATACTTCATAGAGGGTTTTATTTTTTTATAATATACGGGGGAAAACGAGCAATCGAAGCTATTTTCCTGAGTACCGACGCCCATAGTCCATCTGCACAGAGGTTATACAGATGCGTTGCCTCCATTCTCCTCCTACCCCTATGGGCCACGGGCTACTTACACACCGCACGAAACGCGACAGCACAGCTGTAACTTCACTGTAAGGGTCCAGTCATGCCGGCCCAATTCGGCTACATGCAAGCATGCAGCGTGGCACTACCTCTAACTAAAATGTCGTATTACGTAATTAATTAACATTACATAGTAGCCACTAACATGTCTTTCTACGGATATGATACGCCTACGCTACTGCTACGGTACTGAGGAACGCCATGGTCGTACATTATTTATTATACTACGACATTCCTACACTAAAATAGCTATATTTATAGTTGAATTGACTAGTTGCTAGGATACAATATCGAAACATTATAGTAGGGATTCGTAAATATGACTGACCACTGAAAACTAACAATGATCTTTTGGCAAGCGACAGAAAATTAATATTAATTAACATTCATTCTATTATCATAGGAAATCATTGTTATATGCTTTATCATAAGTTACTTTTAAAGTTTATTTTAGGGTAGGGGTAAATAAGCGGTTAAAGTTTTATGTTCTTAAATATTATTTTCTACTTTATGGAATTTTTAACTCGATGTTTATTCCTTAAAAACACTCAGCAAAATTTTCAAAATAAACTTTACCTCTTCCATTGGGACTAGCGCATGTAATCTCATACATGAACATTTTGTTAAAATTATTGTTTTATTTGATTGTTATTTAGTATTTTATGGGATGGCAAAGTTTGGATCTTGGGTCGTAACGTGCCTAACCTACGAGAAAGTAACCTAAGTACTATAACTCAAGTTGGAACTTGAATTATAGCTTTCACTTTTGCTAATGAAATATGTTGAATATTTGAATACATAATCTTACTATTTACTAAACATAATATAAATAATACAAAAATATTCATTAACTGTCAGTTGCAGACCCATTTCGTTACGCGGTCATTCTGGAAGATCTTTTTTTAAAACAATCTCGTGTAATAAATTTTATGTAAGTAAACTGAAACGGAACAACTTAGTTTTAGTTGTGTTTTTTTTCAAAACCCTTTAAAAATAAAGATATAAAAAAAAACTTAGTAATAAAATATATTATAGTATATTTACCCGACTATAGCGAAGCGAACAGGAAGGTTATTATTTTGACCGGTATGTATGTATGTTCAATGTTCATCTGTTCTCCTGTAACGTCTAAAATATTTATCACAATGAGACAAGTAAAGTTTCGTTGGAATCATCTCAACTGTTCGCTGGTTATAGGCCGTTTAATAATTTAATGATACATTATATAATATAAGGTTGATTAAACCGAGAGGCATTAATGAAACGACGTAACTATACTACAAGTGCCTACAATTAATCCGAAAATATTTTAAAAAATTACGTCAAGTATACGAAAATACTTTTTTCAAACAAGTTATATAGCGAAGAAATGTAATTATGCTTTGTACAGCTACGGCGAGCGACAACCTCACGCAGGGTGAAAAACCCCGTCCACATCATAGTCGTCCGGACTCTCGATCAGCTGACGATATAGCATGTTCGAAGTGAGAAAAATGTTAAGAAATTCTTGTGGCTCAACTATTGCTCCGATTGATCTGATTTTTGATTAAATGCCTCTCGCTTTTATCAACTTTGTATTACGTATTATTAAATTGAATGTGGCGCTTTCTAGAGAACAAAAAATCGCATTCTAAAAAAATATTCTTCAAATGTGTCATGATTGGTATCAAATGAAAGTTCTTAAGAGCGTTTACGCCTTCCAACGCAATTTGCCTTGAAAACAGTACTTTTTATACACCTTAAAATCATGGACCACTTATCTTATATTATATGGTTCAGACTAATAATTGTATGACATTTTCTTGTATAAATAGTTAGTTGAAAAAATATTTCAATTAATTTAGTATGTACGCATTCTATCATGATTACTTATTAGAGGTTTGTTATTTTCCCTTTTAGCGTCAGTTTCGAAGCTCAAATATCATAAAAGTACTGAAATATATAATGAACAAAAAATAATAACCACTTGATAGAATCCTTGAGAGAATAGTTAGTAGAAAAAAAAATTGGTTTTGGTATCTTATTATTAAAACGTCTCTAAAACACTGGTCGTAAACGAAATCAAATCATTACGTGGATCATAGTGGGTTAATTTGACTATAGAATATACAAATATAATGTATGTGTGGGTTTGAATTACCCCTGAATTACATAAAACCACGTGCGCAAGGCGTAAACGCCCTTAATTAGCACATTTCAAAAATACATTTTGTTTGCTTTAATTGTTGGGTTAATTACTTATTAACCCAACAATTGGGAATAATTTCTAAAACACGTCACATGTCCAAAGTAGGTTTTCTTCAAATCTAACCAATATACAATTTCATTAAAGCAAATATATTGCGATAAAAATATTGTCTTAATACAGAGTGTCCAGTAATTAATAAATAACTCTTTAACTGCAGCTTTGTGGACATATGCCCTACCAAATAAAAGTATATCTTACTAGTAAAAGTGTCATGGATTTTTTGTAATCGACGATTTATATTTTTTTTATGAAATCTCTCTAAATATTTGGTTATTTTCATGCCATTGGTCCAGATTTATTCCTTTTCAAATTATCTTTTTTTAAAATGAATATTTTTGTTGAAACGAATCTATTTTAAATTATTAACTGACACTTAGGTACCAAATTGGTGTACTTAATTTATAAAACATACAATCAGCTTCATTACAAAAAAAGATAACTTAAAAAGGATTAAATCTGGACCAATGGCATGAAAATAACCAAATATTTAGAGAGATTTCAGAAAAAAAAATAAAAAGCGTCGTTTACAAATCCATGACACTTTTATTAGTGGGAGATACTTTTATTTGGTAGGGCATATGTCCACCAAGCTGCAGATAAAAAGTTATTTATTAATTACTGGAGAACCTGTATATTGTAGTTATAGGAGAAATTATTGTATTTACACATCACTAGGTACTCTCTCTCTTAGTAATTTCCACCACAACCCCACAATGAACAAAAATTGCCTTTTTATGAATGCCCAATTTAATGAACTACTGTCGCGTTTCGTGCGGTGTGTAAGTAGCCGGTGGAGGTGAGAAGAGAAAGGAGGACAACACATCTGTTTATCTCTATGTGTGTCGGTATAAAGTAAAATACTTTGTATTATTTATAATGTACCTACTGGTTTCTTGTAAGTTACAAGGGGGTATAATAAACACATAATTACATAATTTATAAATTTACCTCTCTATAATATATTAATAAAGACAATGATAGTGTACATAAGTACAATAACGATTCGACACACAGATGTGTGTAATTTTGACAGTATGCAAATTTTGAAATAATAAAAGTTAATACTTACTAACTTACTACTTACTCCGCTGGCTCAGTGACCCGAATAGATAATTGTATTGTCACCAGAATCATGGGCGTATACCAAATTTTAGATCAATCGGTTAACGGGAGGAGGGTTAAATTTCAACTACTAAATTCTACCCAAACAAACAAACGGGGTGAGCTAAATTAAAAAAAAAAAGCATTAATTAATAAAAATAATAATTTGTTTTGCTTCGCAAACATGTTTTGTTTGTTTCTTCTTGTTTCTGTTTCCCATGTTCAACCAGTTTTAAGCATATTATTTGACACTAGTCTTATTGATGCCTAAAAATTGAATTGTTAAAATCTTCTTTCCTTTCCACTTAACTTTTATATTGTTGCTTAATACTGGATGAAAAAGTCATTGTTTCACGCCAATATTATATAGATTTGAAATAATTTAGTTTTACGATTCAACTAAAAACAGCCAAATAACTATCTCTTATTAAACAAGCTAAAACAGTTATAAAATGCATAAGCAAGTCTAAGTAAAAATTTTTAATCCCAAAAGTCGTTATCAGCACAAGTTATAAAGTTATCCTTGTTCAATGTTTAAGCTTTTAAGTTAATCAGAAGTTTGAAAGTTGATGAATATTTGTATGTATCCGAGGAGCTTTTTACATAATGGTATTGATTTCGACAATCAAACCTTCAACAACCGGTCCTTTGTTTCACTGTACTTGTGTTCTTGAGTAGTAACATCGCCGGTGGCCTATTGAAATAGAGGAGGAACGGAGGGCATCTGTATAATAATTTAGTAAACGTTTAGTTAGAGGTAGAGCCGCACGGCATGCGTCTATGCAGCCGAATTGAGCTGGCGCGACCGGGGAGGTACCTCTATACACACGACACCGGAGTAAAGTGATAGCTGCGCTGTCGCATTTCGTTCGGTGTGTAAGCAGCCGGTGGCCCATGTAGGAGGGAGAACCTCCTCACTCCTACATGGCCTATGTGCGGATGTCTTTGGGCGTCGATAGTCATGAAACTGGCTCCGTCTACTTTGCACTCTTATACTATTTCAAAAAAAAACCATGCTTACGTCCATGAGCGTCGATTGGCACCAAAACTGTCAAACTATTTGTCCCTGTTGTTACCGGGAGTGTAAATTCAAAAATCAGGCTCATGCGTATATTCGAAAAAGGTTTTTTACAAAAAATCTCGGCCATTTTTGAGTTTACAGTAAAAGCGTGATAACAAAAAATGTAATTGAATAGAAATTTAATTCATTAAGATAAATAAGAATTTGCAGAGACAAAGTGCGCGTGTGAGCCGGTGGAATACAGACACGAAGCTCTTTTAATTAAAACAAGAGTAATTAGGATAACAGCAAATGTGAGTATATTTCATTTGTTTTATTTTTTTATACTATGTACTATCATGTGACTAATGTTATGTAATAAATCAAATCATTATTTCCCTGAAAAAAAACCATTACAAACTTATATTTATAGTTAATTTTATACAAAATTAATGCAGGTGCATGCCTGCACATATGGGCCCCAGCTCCTATTCCTTTGAGGTACAAACGACCAAACCTGGTCAAATACCTGTAATGGGGCCTAGTGCATATCGTGCATGTCATCATACAATAGCATGCATCGTTTCGGCGAAGTAGCTGACCATTGAGTGTTGAAAATCGGCAAAACTCTACAAAATCTTTGGTTTTTGGGCCCCAGTTGCCAAACCTTCGTGGTACAAACGACGAAATCTAATAAATTAGCTGACCGCGTACCTGAGCCATGGTTTGCATAACCCCATATAATAGCATGCATCGATTTGGCGCAGGTACAATCATTTATTTGCGGAAAAAGTAAATTTGGTAATTTGAGGGCCCCAGCTCTTATTCCTTTGAGGTACAAACGACCAAACCTGGTCAAAGTCCTGTAATGGGGCCTAATGCATATCTTGCATGTCACCATACAATAGCATGCATCGTTTTGGCGAAGTAGCTGACCATTGAATGTTGAAAATCGGCAAAACTCTACAAAATCTTTAGTTTTTGGGCCCCAGTTGCCAAACCTTCGAGGTACAAACGACGAAATATAATAAATTAGCTGACCGCATACATGAGCCATGGTTTTCATATCCCCATATAATAGCATGCATCGATTTGGCGCAGGTACATTCATTTATGTGCGGAAAAAGTAAATTTGGTGTTTTGAGGGCCCCAGCTCCTATTCCTTTGAGGTACAAACGACCAAACCTGGTCAAATACCTGTAATGGGGCCTAGTGCATATCGTGCATGTCATCATACAATAGCATGCATCGTTTCGGCGAAGAAGCTGACCATTGAGTATTGAAAATCGGCAAAACTCTACAAAATCTTTGGTTTTTGGGCCCCAGTTGCCAAACCTTCGAGGTACAAACGACGAAATATAATAAATTAGCTGACCGCATACCTGAGCCATGGTTTTCATATCCCCATATAATAGCATGCATCGATTTGGCGCAGGTACATTCATTTATTTGCGGAAAAAGTAAGTTTGGCATTTTCTGGGCCCCAGCTCCTATTCCTTTGAGGTACAAACAACCAAACCTGGTGAAATACCTGGAATAGGATTTAGTGCATATCATGCATATCATCATATGATAGCATGCATCGATTTACCTATGGTACAATCAATCCTTTATTTGCATAAAATACAGGAAATTAGTTTGTAGCGTCCTTGTTTGACTCTACACACCTTTGCTTGATAGACATAAAATGATATATTTGATAGTAAAAATAACTGATTTATTGATAACTGATTATATGACACCCGTTGTGCGAGCACGCGCGATCGTCTTGATAGATCTTAACGTACTGATTTATAAGTATTTAATAATTAATTAAGTAAGCGCATGCCGCAAACCGCTGACTCCTCAAACGTAAAAATGCTTGATGTACGTTTGGCTCGTACATAGTTTTTGAAGCCCATAGTTAAGTTTCAGATGGCCCAAAAAAAATATTTTTGGTACAATCAATTTTAGGCTTTTTTTAATATACCTACCAAATTTCAGCAAAATCGAAGATGGCATGCTAGGCCCTACAGGGCCCTCATTAAATATTGAGGTACAAACAAAAAAAAAGTTGGTACAATCCGGTACAAACGATTTGAAATACGTTTCAATAAAAAAATAATCATTATGGACACTTTGCATGCTAAGTTCACAGAGGTGCGCGCTTGACCCGGGAATAAACTGGCGAGAGCGTTACAAAACATCACACTTCGAGCGAGGCCAATGAAAGTGGTCATTCAAATTCGATTTATGTGAAACTTTTTCGTATTTAAAAAATAAATATCATACGACATGTTATGTCATTGTGACTACGGTAATGAAAATCAATAATTAAGTTTTACTTCAGTTGTGTCGACTAAAGCACATAGGACCTATTTTTTTACTTTACCACTTAAACGAATAAATTTCTAAACTATAAAAGATATACGAAAAGCTGCTTATTGAAATGTAAACGAAGATCAAGGTTTTCAGGATTAAAAGAATAAAAATGTTAACATCTTGAAGAGTAGTAATATTATTTCTATTTCTATAAATGGCCCCTTTCTTCTATTTTAAGTTTTTGATTATTTAACTAATTAGCGGTACAATGTAATCTTAATTTACAAGACAAAACTGTAGCCCACGATTTCTTTCGAGTTGTCCCAGACCAACTATTTATATATTTTAGTAACATAATCTGATCAGTGCTTTACTTACACATACATTTATTTAATGTGTGAAACTATTCTATATAACTCAAACTACATTATTTTCACTTGTGATCTCGAGATCGTTCGCCGTACATTAAATATAAAACATATGTACACTTTACGTAACGTAGATTTATCTGGTGCATCTCTTGGCGGATGCGGGAAAACAGGGGGGTCTGTCTTCTCTCTAATTCAGAAGACAGACCACTCTTCACTAGTCCTATGAACAGATATGACTATTGTAATCACTATTGCTCCCTGTAGCGGGTCCAACCGAATAGAAAAGTATAACGTAGAAAATTAATCACTAATGACACGTCTCGAGTAGTCTAAGCATATGAATATAATGTGACGGGATAATCAATCTTTTATATAAAATTATTGCCGTGAGAAATATCGTTTGCATCAACGCCTCATGTTTCTCCAAGTACTCTATCTCGAGACACAGTGCTCTTAACGAATCACTTTATTGATCTTTTAATTAAAAATGAAAATAATTTTGTAAAACATGATTTTACTACTTGCGACTGACTCGGGAAGGCACAATAGCAGAAGTGGTTACATAATTCTAGTATGAATCAACAGCTATATGACAATATAGCTGACTATGTTCGTTCTGTTTTTTTCCATGAGAGTCTATGGAAGAGATTTCTCCAGTATTGAGACTTAGTTCTTAAGAACGTTTTTTAAATTGTTAACAGGCTATAACGACACCTACTCACCAGAAACCTATATTCTTTCCTTTCTTCCTGTATTTTATTTTTTTTATTTTCTTTATTAGGAAAACATACAGCTATTTATACATATAAGTCTTATAATCTAGGATAGATTTTAAAGCCAATCAAGTTTTCACTATATACTTATGATACATTCATCATTGAGTAAACAATAATACTTGTAAACAAAAAAAGAAATGTGATAAAAACTTACCAAAAGGTTATAACAAAAAAAGCACTATGAATAGGTACAATACACTTAGATTGTATGTGTGATGGCGTATCTGAATTTAGTCATTTTTAAATGAAATATATCAGCATTACAGTATTTCTTATTATATAAATTGCAAGCCCTTAAAATAAATTTAAATTTAGCATAATTAATTCTACGAAATGGAATAGCAAATGTATGTGATCGATTAGATCTCGGGTTATATTTAGGACAATAAATACAAATTTTTTCAAGGAAATACAAAGAATCAGTAAAGTTGTTTAGTATTTTATACAATAAAATAATATCATGTTGTTCACGTCTAACTTCAAGATCAACCAAAAGATTCGGTGGTATCATTCTAAACCTATAGACAAGATGTCTTTTAAATTTATTCTGAATATTCTGTAGTGAACTTTTGTATTTGATGAGATGGGGATTCCATACGGCTGAGGCATATTCAAGATGTGATCTAACGAATGCATTGTAAAGAACAATAATTGTGTATATATCCCTAAAATCAGTTGTTTGACGAATTATGAATCCTAACATTTTGTACGCCTTAGCTGTTATTTTCTCAAAGTGTACACGAAACTGTAGCTGATCATCTAGATAAACTCCTAAATCCCTTACTACGGTCACCCTTTTAAGGCTCGAGTTGTTTATACAATAATTAAAGTAGATGGATTTTTTTTTCTTACTAAAGGAAATAACGCTACATTTTTCTATATTTAAAAATAATTTATTGCGTAAGCAATACTCATTGAGACAATTTAAATCAGTTTGTAAATTTATACAGTTCTGTACACAATTAATAATTTTATAAATTTTTGTATCATCCGCAAATAATAAAACATTAGAATGGTGAATGCATTTCAAGACATCGTTTATAAAAATATTAAATAGAAGAGGG
>LUGF01000179.1:82038-99309 GCA_001625245.1 Calycopis cecrops
GGGGATTGACTCGCGCGGGAGTCGGCAAAATCAGAAAATGTGAGATGTGTGATGTACATAGGTATTGTTTATGCATTATAATAAGACATTTAGCTTTTATACCGCCTTCCCTACCAATAGGACATCCAAAATTTAACCATAAAAACATAACTTGCAGCGGTACGTGTGAGTATTGACGACGTGACGGGAATTTAGGTACCTCCTTAAAAAGTTAATTCAACTGCAATTCAGCAAAATCATTACGGGTACTTGTTAGCAATCCTAAATAAAGCAAAAATAGAGAGAGGGGCCATTCTTGCATAAAAATATGGCTGTGGTGCTGCTCTTTCCCGATTACACTGGCATAATGACTTGCCAGCCAACTTGCCATGAAATTCGATGATACATTGAAATACAGATGGCAAAATTTTGCTATGGCAGTTTAATATAAAGTTTCAATAGCTTATGAGCCATTCGTTTCCTTACCAAAGTAATAAAATATTTTTTATGGCATTTGATAATATTTTTACGACTTCTTAACATTTTCTGCTATTGAACTGACGTGCTCTTTTATGATTTGTATAGAATTCCGTTTTATTTTCATAACCAACAGATCACAACAAACACGTCTAGATATAAAAGGAAGGCATTCGGCCCCCCCTCGACGGATTTCCACCTTGTCGTAATGAGGGGGCTTACGCTTAGTAACCGTGGCTTGGACCACCACGGTAAAGCCGAGAGGGGACGCTCCGAGTGGGCTTGGCCATAGGCCCGCTCTGGATGCATCTGCAAAGGGCGGAGTTTTGTGGCCTGTTCCCGCCGTACGGTGCGTGGAGAGAACACAGTGGGGGTTCAGCCGGTAAGAGTCCGGCATAACCCAGCTGCTCCCCCGCGGCTGGGTATCCATAAAAATTACCTACTCACAAAAAAAAGGAACGCATTCTGCATCCTAAAACTTCGACGATTCGGGCTTTAGTAAATTAACTCTGAAAAATAAACGAAACTGCCAAAAATATTTAATATTTCGGTTCTATTTGAATTTCTAAACGCACACTGGAATAGGGAATATGCGTATGATTCAAATTATGATAATTTTTTTTACATGTAAAGTCTTTTCCTGTAGATGTGCGTACGTATTAATATTTTTTTGTATAATTTGTTTTCAATCAGAAAATAATTATTGAAAAGTGCAAAAATTGTGCGAGAAGATTGAATTATGTGAAACGCACGCCATTGGTTGGCATGAATTGTGACGTCAAATATCATAATAATCTCATTGTTAAAGAGCATTGGAGCATTGCCATTGGTGGTTGTTATGATGCGTGACGTGATGTCAGCGCGGCAAAATGGCGATCGTTTAAAAAGCTGTTATCGGCCTACTAATTTGAAACATTTTTTTTTAACTTAATATTGTTTGTTCAGCGCTGGTATTTTTTTTACATTAATGTAATTATGTAAATTATCATTTAAAAATATAAAAATAATACATGCATATTCCCTAATTTTGACATAATATAACAGTCAGGTGGCAATTAATCGCAGTATCCCGCTAAGGGGATTCGTACAAACAAGCACAGAAATGTAGCAAACGTAATGGTTTGGTGTCAGATCTTATTTCTATGCAGATTTAACGAGGGAGTGTATGCGGTATTCTGATTTTGACCTCACGTTTGTGGTATATTGCTACGTACGTTTTAAGATATTGCACACGTATTTCTTTCTTTTTTGTTAACGCAGAGGAATACATTTACGTATGATACCTACCTTAGAGACCGGATGGCGGCTGCATCTACGCCGAACCCGACGCTTGGGAGTGTTATACTGACTAAGCCCCACGGATGCCTTCAGCCGCTATAATTGGAGGATCCCGGATCTACAAGCAACAGGATCCCTCGAGCGATAGCTGCCCTTGCCGAAAAGACCAGACTTCTACTTGGAAACTTTCCGGTTGCCCTCGAACAGTTTCTAATACGACGGTGCGACCATGCAATAGGATCAAGTTCCCATCCTAACTCCAGGCCCCAGTACTCCAAAGGCGCACGCCACCAATTTGTCCAAAATTGGACTCGCCACTCGTTCTAATCAACACCGTCGTCTGCTGAATCAGACGACGGTGTTGTTTAGAACGAATGATTCAAAAGGACGGGTTGAGGATTTCCCAGCTGATCTGCTCTTATGACCTCTCCCCCGAAGCCTGTCTGATGTAGGTAGCTCTATCCGGCATACTCTTGTGCTCACGTATACCTCTCGTAGTATCAAAATTCAAGAAATAATAAATGGTAACTCATTTAGAGTAACCATTTTACATAATTTATTACATACACTAGCTGTACCATAAGGCCGTTGCTACGCGACCAATAGATACGTCAGCATGGACTATCATAGCAATATATAAAATTCATTGGAATGACAGTGGCGATATATTTATCGAAAATTGGTCGTACCAACATAGAAGCCTTCGTGGGCGCATTCATAACAACTTTACTAAAGATTATCACACTCTCAAATGCATTACAATTCTAGAAAGAACATAGAGACAAACATTCATTTTTCTATATATAGATAGCACATTCGTGTCTGTGAAACAATGGAAATACACATACAAAATATCAACCCAATAGGTCAAGGAGTTTAGTAGTTTACCGGTTTTCCCATGTTTTTTTTTTGGCACGCTACGCAGGGGAATACCTTTAGGTACGCTACCCAGGAGCCCGCGTAGCTCAACCGGGTACAGCCCCTACCGACTAAGCCCCTGCCTTCAGCCGCTATTATTGGAGGGCCCAGGATCTAAAAGCAACAAGGCACCTCCAGCGAGGTAGAGGTAGAGGAGCTAGGGGACTATCCAGCTGCCTTTGAACAGTCCCTACTCCACGTCGGAACAGATACGATATTGGTCGGATTTTGATATTGTAATATATGTAGCTAGATTAAGTCTTCGGCTGGCAACTAACTAACTAACTATAACAGGCTAACGGTACTAAATTATTGAAAGTTGCCATAGTTTTACGAATTACATTTCAACTTAATACGTCACAGATGATCCAAATACACACACATATAATAGGCAGTCAAAGGATAATAAAGTATTATATTAGACGAATTTCATCTATCTTAACAACACTACGAAGTAGATTAAAACCACAGACTCTAACACAGAAATAGACGTACCTGCTCTATAGCCGGGTTCACTTTATCAGAGTATATTTTGAACGATGCACTTTATGTTAAGACGCGCTGTTCTAAAGGAACATAAACTACTCAAAGAGCGTTACGACTGTAACCTCGACTTTCATATCAAATATATTGTAGCATCGTCTAGCCTCTGAAAACGTAACTATTATATTTCTGTGAGAGTTCCGATTCTGTCCATATTTCAGTAGCTGTCCCCGAAGGTTTCACTGATTTATTAAAGGCACATAATCTACTTAATATGTTTTAGATACATTTCTTTTTATTCGGTTATTTAGTTTCTTTGTCAATTGCCACGGATGCCCGAATTTCTAATCATTGAGTCACTTAAGTTAAGAGATCAGAACGAATTACATCGAAGGATCAAAAATGCTTCTTATTACAAGACTGCAGCAGAAAGAGGATTATATTTTGTCTGACGTTCTCCGAAACGAATGCTGCGGTTTAAAAAAATCTTTTAGTTTTAGATTACCCATTTATAATGAAATGATAGAGGACATAATATAGCATTACAACAAAACGTGCTTGAAACAGCTAGACATTGTAATTCTTCAACATTTGAAAAGCAGAAAAATAATTCATAGTTTCAGAGGTGAAATCAGACCCAAATGAATAAATATGCATTTAGAATATGATAACGACTGAACGTTATGGAATATTCGTAGAACCGACTAAGTTCGATTTAAATATTCAAAATGATGTATATGATTACGATAATGCCAGTACTATATATTATTATATTATAATTGCACGGCTTAAATTGAATGTGATAAAATTAATGCTCGTATTAGCACCTAAATTTAATATTTCATTATGGATTATTGTCTTTGGATACGTACTATTATTATGTAGGTTAATGGGTTTGTACTCAAATTGTATTTAACATTCATTATTCCTAATAACTTGTGGTCTAGAGGTAAGCATTTTCAGCCGAAGATCGTGAGTACTCAGGTACAGGTAAAAAAAAAAAAAAACACTATATATATCCAAATATCGGATATATATAGTGTTCACATATTAAAGTATAATAAATAAATTATAGCTAATTTACGAGATTTACGTCACAATTTTATGAAAGTGAGTATTTTTAAAAAAATTTAACCATCGAGATTTTTTTTAGTAATCATGTTTTTACGTTTGAGTATTTATTTTTGATGAACTGAAGTATCTTGTATAAAAATTTGAATCTCCGAGACCTTATAATTTCTGAGATATGAATCAATGAAAAGTCTCATTTAGCGTCAGGTGCCCTCTTAAACCCACGGAGTAAGTCTTCTAGAGCTAAAGCATTTTAATTTTTTTTAAATATGTTTATTTTACCGCATACTATATTTTTTTTTGTTTTATTGAACGTGGAAAATATATTTATTTAAGATATCATATATTATTTTAAAAAAGAGATCAACCGTTAATCTGTCTATTTTAGGAAGTCTGTAGATACCTTAGATTATCTATACTACCGTAAGATAAACTTTTTATACCACGATGGTGGCAAAAAAAGCATACGGCCCACCTGATGGTACGTGGTTAACATAGCCTATGGACGCTTGCAACACCAGGGGCATCACATGCGCATTGCCGACCCTTTAAGAACCTATTGACTCCCCTCTTGAAGAACCCCATATTGTAGCTCTCAGGAAAAACCTCGACAGGGAGTTCATTCCACAATCGGAGGGTCCGTGTGAGGAAATTCCTATGAAATCGAACTGTACGGGACCATTTGGGCTCCAATGTGTGAGCGTGAACTCCCTGTCGATGGCGAGCGGTGCGGTGATAGAAAGTGGCCGTGGGCATCTTGTCAAACAATTCCTCGGAACACAACCCATTATACAATATACAAGCGGTAGAACACGCATAAGGAGGCAAAGTCTCTCCTTAGACTTAAAGGTTCGATACCACCCATAGGATCGTCCACAAGTCTCACAGCTCTCCTTTGGACCGAGTCAAAAGGCCCAAGCTGGTATGCTGGCGCTCCCGCCCAGAGATGGGAACAGTACTCCATGTGGGGACGGACTTGCGTTTTATACAATAGCAGTCTCTGCCCCGCTGTGAAGTACCGCTTTGCTCTGTTTAGCACACCGAGTTTTTTAGATGCCAGCTTGGCTTTGTCTTCTAGGTGACGTCGGAACTGGACGTCGCTGGATATGTCGACACCAAGGATACCTATTCAAGTGGAGATGTTAAGGGTCGTGTCCTGGAATTCAGGGGCCACAATGAATGGGGTTTTCTTAGCGGTGAACACACAAACTTGTGTCTTGGAGGGGTTAAACCAGACTAAATTGTCCCGACCCCAATCGGAGACTCCACATAGGGTACTCTCGATTTGAGACACAAGTTGTTCGCAACTTTCTTCCACAACGGAGCGAGGGATGTTTGCACGGCCTGTGTAGAACGCGTCTCCAGTGCATTAGAAGTAATATAGCAATGAATGCCATCGATAGACAGCATGTCATTGATATGCAGAAGAAAAGCGTTGGAGACAATACAGAGCCTTGCGGGACACCAGCGTTTATTTCCATGCTATCGGAGCAACTACCGTCAACGATGGCTCGTATGCATCGGCCGGATAAAAAGCTAGCAATCATCTGAGGTAGATACAGATATTAAAATCTAATGACACACATTCTATAACACTGGGTCTGCTCAGGTTTAAATCTGTAAGAACATAAATATTTTCGTACAAAAATACATTATCCACCTTTTCAGGATTCTCGTGAAAATAGAAGCTTCTCAATAATTTGAGACGTTTAATAGTATTATGTCACCGTCACTGAAATGATGTTCAGTAACGCATACTACATCTTTATCCAGATTTTGACGTTCTTCTAATAAGTTTAAGGAGCCTGTTAAGATGTCAAGGTTATTTAGTAGTCAATTAACATTTTGATTAATTATATTCAAGTTATAGGCCACGAAAATTATAGATACTCTGATAAACGTAAGTTGCTCTTTATTTTTATTATATTATTTTATAATATTATATTAAAGTTATATTGTTATTTTCCACATCACGCATATCTTGTCTCTTATGTAATTTGTTATAATAGTCAAGAATTTCTTTTGAAAATAAAACGGTATCGTGCCTTTTTTTGAAGAGGTTATTTTTAAATTTAATACATTTTTGTACTTTAAGGCTCTTATTCCCTAAAGGAGACGTCTTTTCATTACTTTTCACAATGTAAAGCTTATAATATTTTAGTTAATCAATCCCAATGTTATGTTAACAGCTAAATGGCGAGAATTATAATTATTATGGTAATTACTATGTCATGTTTATAACTATCAATATTTATAAATTTACAGTTACCATTTTTTTGTAACCGAATAAGCTTTCCTATTAAGTAAACTACATTTAAGTAGGGATTTTCATAAACATCAAGCACAAACACTTGAATTTCTTTTAATTTATACAAAGCATTTCTTATCAATTGATCGCTACCTGGTGAAAGGTAGACAAACATTTTGTCTTCCCAAATTCGATTTCAGCTCTAAAACACTATTATATCTATAAAATAAAAACGGATCAGCTGATGATCACGAGGACACTTTACAAAAGGCCTGACTAGTGGCTTATAAATCGCCTTCTGAATAGTATTTTTCGTAGTTCCAATATCACACGGGAAATATATTCCGAAAGTTTTGGGTTCGGAGCGTTTTATAGTAGCAAAAGGGGCGCAAAACTTCTGAAGAACTGACTTCGAGTAGAGCCAGAAGGGTTAGTTTTAAGTAACTCTGACTTGTAAGATTTATATTTTCTGAACTAAAGTTTATAATACTATTGCTGACCTGACAAATATTGTCCTATCTCGCCTATGAATATTGAAATCAATTTTCACAGCAAAATGTATGTACATAAATACTTATAAGTATATAAGTATTTATGTACATACAGTTTGCTGCTAGTATATAAAGTATATTTTATTCAAAACGAAAATTGGACTGAATGTGAGTATTACGTAAAATTGCTAAAAATGTAGTATTTGAAAATTAAGTTCAACTAGGTAGGAGATCTTTTATAGCAGGGTGAATACATAAACATCGAAGTAACGTTTTACTCGAAGGAATAAACGTAAGTTAGAAACCGCACGCTGTTTCTTGCGGCTCCATTATCTCGGGCTATTGTTCCGGTTCCGCCAGAGTTTTTAATTATCAATATTTGCTTATTTATTTATTTATTTATTTTATTAGGTTCGTCAACAATTGATTACACGTGATACATCAAAAATAAAATACATACAACCTTATACAAGTCAATCGCATATCATTTACTTATAGACAAACTCAGCGTGCATATTTATAATAAAAATAGCCAAACATAATACAAAATACAATAAATTGGTCAAAATAGTCTTAAAGCTAATTAGTGAGATTATAATTTAAATAGTTAAAGATAAAAAATAAATGTCAATGAAAGTACAATAATAATAAGACATACATAATTAGGTACCTATACACCGTTGGTTAAAAAATCTTTTATGACATTTTAATTCAAATAGTTGTGTGTTTAAGTGTAAGTGCAAGACAAAAAATAAATGTCAAACAAAGTGAAATATGAAATAACAATACATCAGACAGATCAAAAAAATTCAATAGTAACCAATTTAAAAAATAAATGTCAATGATAGTCAAATAATAATAAAACAAACAGAATACAAACATACACAGTTGGTCAAGAAAATAATATTAATTGGTGAGATTTTAATTCAAATAAATTAAGATAAAAAATAAATGTCAATAAATCGTAAGTCAAACAAAATAATAAAAATGAACACAAATTTAAAAATTTAAAAAAAGAGAATAATGTGACTAGCAAACTTTCAGATAATTTGTTATTTTTTTTCGAAAACAGTCAGGCGAGTCGAAGTGCAAGTCAATGGCTTTGCTGCATGTGTTAATTATTTTAATCATTCTAGCTAATGGAGAATTAGCACCTAGAACGGTTCTTTTCGGTTCGTAGAATAGGGGCGTTATTGGTGTTCTTGGATAACGAACTGGGACTCGCAAGCTTAATTTTTCATTTAATTGAGGACACACAATTTTTAATCTAATAACCTTAAATATTAGAGCATCAATAACTTGTGCGCGTGTGGCAAAAGAATGTAAGCCAGATTTAGTATAGCGAGAGAAGTACTCTAGCCTATCTGTATAAGACATGAGTTCCTTCGATTTGCCCGCAGAGTAAGCTAAGTGCCGTAGGAACCGTTTCTGTACTCTCTCCAGTCGTAGGGTATGCGTTGCGTAGTGCGGTCTCCATACCTGAATACAGTACTCCATAATACTTCTCACAAGACTGTTATACAATAAGATTTTAGTTTTAGGATTATGGAACTCTTTAGTGTATCTGAAAACGAAGCCCAACATCTTAGACGCTTTCTTTACGGTTTGCTCGATATGAGGAAGAAATGTTAATTTACTATCAAAAATAACTCCTAGATCTTTAATTTCATCAACCTTTTGTATTAGGTCATTCTCGATATGATAATTGTGATGAATTGGATTATGCTTTCGGGAATAGGTAACGCTGTAACATTTGTTGATGTTTATTTTCATGAGGTTCTTATGGCACCATGTATTTAATTTTAAAAGGTCCTCCTGCAATATCTGGATATCATCATAAGAATTTATAATTCTTGCTATTTTTAAGTCATCTGCATACATAAAAGCTTTAGAACGTAAACAATCGGTTATATCGTTTATATAAAAATTAAACAAAATTGGCCCTAAATGCGATCCCTGCGGGACACCGGATATGGCGGTGTAAGTCTTTGATCGAAAGCTATTCATTACAACATAAAATTGACGGTTTTTTAAATACGATTTTACAAATTTTAATAGGGAGCCCGTTAGTCCATAGGTCGATAATTTTTGTACTAATGCTAGATGAGAAACTTTATCAAATGCTTTTGTAAGATCGGTGTATATGACATCACATTGTTTACCCGTGTCAATGGCTTCCGTCAAATATTATTACTTATAACAATCCACTGCGGGAAATATTATTCCTCTTTTTCTGAAAACCAGTTGCTCCTAGGCCATAGCACAGAACATAGAATTATTTACATAATCTCATTTGGTTTAAATATAGCTCTTAGTAACTCATCGATAATAATAATAAGCTGTTGGCTAATCGCTATACATTTTTTATAACCCAACCAACATTTTAGCGCTAAGGGCAACCTTTTTGAGGCCTTATAGGGTTATAAATAGTCTACAAGAGCTCTCATAATAACATTTAACTGTGTAATAACCATGTAATACAATATTATCGTCTCAATTAGGTATCTATAGGGACAATTCTATCCTCAATATAAAGAGAAGTCAACCGGCCGCGTCTTTTTGTCTATCTGAACGCGATATAACTCAAAAACTACTGAACTAATTTTTATGCAGTTGTCAACAATATAAAGAGTGATTCTTGAGGAAGGTTTAGGAATATGATTTTATGTAAATTAACAGAAATAAGGCGTTAAATGTTAAAGATGTCGCAAAAAATCTCGCCCACTGAGATCTTTTCACGTGAACGCCGCATAAACTAACAAAGATATAGTTGAGTAATGTACTATCGAATTCAAAATCTATAAAAATGCTACAAAAAGTCTGCAATAGCTTATCTCTATCTCTTGCGGATGACTTACAATGGCCATTTTCAAATGTTTAATTAAAAATATTACGTTATTTTCAAACCTATTTTCTGTAGTTCAATATTAATCATTATACACATAATATATAACTCGCTGGAACTACAGAACTGGCCCGTTTTGAAAAATTCTTACAGTATTAGTTAGTCCATTAGGAAGGCTATAGGCTATTTTTTAACCAACTAGGTACGGATAAAAACCTATTTACGTAAACTAAATTGCGGGCGTCCGCTATAAATTATATTGACATTATCTCGACACAGTGATCTCCCGTGCACAGCATGATATTCTGTGCTGATAGTATATTTTCACGAACATCAAGCTCATCACAACTTCAGACATTAATCTTCCCAAGTCCATTCAAATTCATCTTTGTTTTAACAACTTTCTGTAATAAATTTGAATATTGGGAATTGAACTTCTTATACAAAATGAGCTAACTTTCTTTATGTACATTGAGATTTATCAATACTGATACAGCCATCGATGAGAAAGTGAATACGATCAAAAAGTTGAAATATCGCTCCAGGCAAATTAAAGTAAAAGATATAAAAGTAAATTGTAAAAATACTGTTCTAAAATGGAATATGAATGAAGATGCTATAATAGTAGTTTATGCAACTGTCATATAATGAAGGGTATTAAAACACGAGTGGAATTTTTGAAACGAGCGATAGCGAGTTTCAAAATAGTTAACAAGTGTTTTAATACCCGTGATATATGCAGTTGCATACACTACTTTATCTTCACTAATAATAATAATAATAATAATAATAAGTTATTTATTTCTTTGAGCAAAACTTAAGTGCCTAATACAATGTTTGGAGAAAACCCTTTAAGTAAATAAATACCTGTAGTGGGATTCTCCGCTCTTCCACAGGACACAAACACTTGATTAAGTTATGGTACAAACATTAAGATTATCTTAATAACACATGTCCACACCGGTATTAACACTAAAATTTGCTAAAACATATTCAAGTTGTTAAACATAATATTAAACACAAAACTTTGTTGTTTACTCTAATACAATATATCAATATTTTGTAATATTTAACTTTACAGTATCTCGTCTGTTCAACTTTTATATAATAATATGTATTTATTTTATAATATTAATTCTAAAACTATTTGATTTTCGCTAATACTGACTAATAGAATTAATCAATTAATACCTTGGGCGTCGATTGCCGACTGTCGGCATATGCTAATGACAGTTGACATTGCAGCGCGCGCTGGGCCAATCAGGAGCAAGCGCGCGCTGTTCAGGATTTTGACATACGTCTGTCTCACCATTTTTCTCTCCCTCTCGCTCTCACACAGTGTTATAATGAGATTTTACGATATCGATTTGGATATTATAACATCATGTCAAATTTCTTAAATTGAGTTTTTTGTTGTCTGAGCTATAACAGTAGTCATTATAAGTCAAGTATTGGAAACATAAGTAGAATGTTACAACATTAGTGTAGATAAAAGTTTAAAGTTTATGTGTGTCATATGTCCATAATCATATAATATATAATTATATTCCATGTCACTTTTAGCTTACAAGAAAGTTAAACAAAAACACTTCCAAGCCGAAATGATAACCTTCTTTTGAATGACGATTAATAATATTTCGCAATTTTTATTATATAGTATACACCACTAGCTGCGCCCAGCGGTTTCATCCGCATAAATTTCGATCCCATGGAAAATATAAAATCATTCCATGGCATCCCATAGAAACATTTTTTCGGGATAAAAATGTGTGCCAAATTTCATGAAAATTGGTTCAGCAGTTTTTGCGTGAAGAAGTAACAAACAAACAAAGAAACATTCAAACTTTCGCCTATATAATATTATTAGGATAGTAAGAATATCTATTACTGGCCTATGAAGGGAGGAGGAGGAGGAAGTGAGGCAACGCATCTGTATAACAACTATGCGGGTGTCTACTGGCGTCGGTAGTCATGAAAACGGCTCCGATTGGTTGTTTGTCCCCTTATGCTATAAAAAAAACTGGTGAAGATAACAAAAAAAAAATCAACCTGTTTAAACTGGGGTTTCTAATTTACGCTTAAAGCAGCTTAATAGTACCCACTTGTATTTTGTGTTGCACCTAGCGTTGCTTCATAATTTCTATTATAATTTTATAATAATTACATTTAATTTGAAAGAATACCATTTTTAGCGCAATAATCCGGTTAGTAATTAACTTGGCCTGTCGGCAGGTCGCGATAATAGATTTAACTCAATGTGACAGGGTATTTATTAGCAGCGCCACCTACCGCATCCAATTGTTATTTTAAGCATTCAGGGAACCATGGGAATACCCACAAAAAATTTTAACGTAATCCGTTCAGCAGTTTAGAAGTTTACCCGTTTTCCCATGGAAACGAAGCATTTTCCCATGGTAAATAAATGTTAATCTGTGATAATGTAGCATTTAAATAGAGAAAGAATTTTGAATTCGGTCCAGTACTATCGGAGCCTATTCGTTACATACAAACACACACACAATCAAATCTTTCTCTTTATAATATTAGTATAGATTACAAATATAATGCTAACTGATTGGTTATTTACGGTAATTATGTGATAAAATAATATTTGCATACAAAACTATTTCATGTTTAGTTTGTGAGTCGTAATTGAGTAACTTCGGATAAAAGAGGATCTGGTTTTTTGGTATATGAGGGCAAACGAAACTCGGTTAGCCTTTATTGACTATGTGTGTTAGTCACTGAACTCCTACTAAACGATTGGACCGATGTTTTAATAATTAAATTTTTTTGACCATGGCAGCGTCGTCGACCAGGCAACGTCTGACGGGCAGCTAGTATACTATAAACTAACAACAGAAAATCAACAAATATTACAAAACAGGTATAAAACTGCTGATGTCGCTCACGAAAATATATAATGTGATTCAATTAAATCTGTCCATTATTGCGACTCAGTCGTGTCGACTTAATTCGGGCTTAATGCATGCCGAATTTTCCTTTTGCTTAACGGACTGAACTAAGTTGGATGATAGGAAATCGTTAACAAATCTGCTGAATTAATGATCAGTCGTGCGAAGTACGTGGATAAATTTAAACTAAGACCAGCCTGATTTCTAATTATTAGATTTATTATTTGAGGATGCTTGCTTTGACTACATGTGCTACCGTATGAAATACACTTACATCGTGTTCGAGAATTGCTGGCCACCAAACATGTTAGGTTAGCCGAAGATCGAAGCCAGTGGCGTGCTATGGGAGAGGCCTATGTCCAACAGTGGACTGCAATAGGCTGATGATGAATGAATGAAAAAAAAACATGTTACGTGTAGATTATATTTTTTTTATTGCTCAAGTTAATACGATCATATAACACTAGTGCGTCTCGTGGTTTTAATTGCGTACCTTATTTGGAAGGAAAGTACCTACTTAACGGCATCTATAATTTAAGATGTGCAACTCTAATAAGAAGTACATATTTATACTGGCTTAAAAAATCCCTTATAAAGCTGCGCGTTTTTCTCTAGTAATATAATATATCTCAGATTAAAACCTCTACGTTTACAGTAACCTTCGTTGTTTATACTGAATTTTCTGAAATGTTGAAGCCTGACATGCAATTTTTACGCCTTAAGCACGACCTAAACTTTTCAAAACTTTTAATAATATTTTCCAACGCAGCTAGTTTACAAAAGCTAGTTAAAAAAAAAAATAAAACGAAAGCTAAGCTAGGCTTTCATTAAAAGGAACTTTGAAATCGGGTCACCATCTCAGTTGAACTTTGTTCAACGCTAATTTCATTTTAAATCCGATGATTTTTATTAACCTCTGACTTTAAATTTATTACACGACCAAGCTGGCGCAGTGGTACAGGGCTCGGATAAGCGGAACATGTTAAGCCTGGGGTCGCGGGTTGGGATCCTAAATATATATAATCAAAATCAAAAATCAAAATATTTTTATTCAAAATAGAATTTACAAAATTGCTTTTTGAACGTCAAAAATTTCCATCTACCACCGGTTCTACCCTAGCCCTCTCCTGAGAAGAACCGGCGAAACAAACTCAGCGGGCTTCATTAATTTCTTCATTATACATTCTTCATTTATATACATTTAAAAATATAATTTACATTTATTTTTGTATAGAAGTAGCCTGGGAGGAATAGTACCCATTCCCAAGGTGTGGTATCTGTGATCTGTCATAAAATCTACTACTTTGTAATATCCCTTACCACACAAGCGTGCTTTTACTACTTTTTTTAAATTTGTTGATTGAGAGTTTTTGAACGCTTCCTGGGATCTTATTGTAGAGGCGTATACATTGACCCCTAAAGGAATTCTTTACTCTGCTCAGTCTATGAAATGGTACATCTAGTTTGTGCCTGTTCCTAGTATTTCTATCATGATTAGCACTCTTCTCATTGAATTCAATAATATTGTTTCGTACATACAAAACATTTTCTAAAATGTATTGAGAGTGAACAGTCAGTATCCCAATTTCCTTAAATTTATCTCTAAGCGACGTAGTAGAGGCTAGTTTCTATATTGCCCGTATAGCTCGTTTCTGCAGCACGAAAATAGCATTTAATATGTCGGCAGCATTTCCCCACAACAGTATGCCATAAGACATAATGCTATGGAAGTAACTAAAATAAACTAATTTTGCAGTATATTCATCTGTAATTTGTCTAATTTTTCTAACTGCAAATGCTGCAGAACTAAGTCTATTCGCAAGTTTAGTGATAAGGGGACCCCACTGCAGTTTAGAGTCTAGTGTTATCCCTACGAATATTGTCGAATCCACTAGATCTAGAGATTCACCATATTATATATATAGCCTATAAGTTCTGAAAGAAAATATGGTCTATTTAATACATAAGAATGACTCTAATTGGAGCATTTGTTACTTGATTTATATTATGTTGGCCCATGAAGGTGGGAGGAGAAAGGAGAAAGAAAGGAAAAGGCAGCGCATCTGTGTAGCCTCTATGCGGATGTTTCTGGGCGTCGGTAGTCATGACAATGACTCCGACTGCTCGTTTGCCCTTCTATACCATAAAAAAAAATGTTATATTAAAATATTATATTTATTCGTTTCGAGAGCAGATTTGAACTACACATGTAAAAATTTGCTTGTATAGTGTGTACGCTGTGACTGACATGACTGAGAAATGCTTAGTATTCATATTTAGGGTGCATACAAGATTATAATATATTTTTTGATTTAGACACAGAATCGTAGACAGAGAATACAATCTCTGTCTACGCACAGAATTATGTATTGTCAATGAATTTTAAAACTGTTTTTTTAAATAATATTATGTCAACATCCGAAGAGTATCTTTAAATCAACCCCTAACTTTAATGTTTTTAATATATAATGTTAATTTAAACAACTCACTGGCTTTATTAACTTAATTAGTTAATTTTGGCGTATTTTTATTTTTAAAGAGTATGCATCTGTTTATTATATTAAGTATCTATTTTGAAACATATGTCCTCGGGAAGGACAATCGGCGTTTTAGAGAGTTTTAGTAGTTTAGTAGTTGCAGAATTAGAAAATTACAAGCACTTTGCAAGGGAGTATGATTAGCCTAACCGAATTTTTGCCCTGCCTTAACACCCTGGGTAAAGAAATGGTAGAATACCTTTCAGCATTAACACTCTTTTGATCTTCAAGTGGAATTGTACAAATGGGACCAGTAGCTGAGAAAAAAAACGCGATTATTTTTTTACCACTATTTCACGCCTGCCTTACTTTTGTTGTCCTGTTTTCATTTTCAAACACCCATTAACAAGATTGCTGTTTTTTTCGGGTTCAAAACAATAAATCCACATTTCGTCTCCTGTGTCAATGTCATAAACTGCATTAGAATGTACTTGGTCGTACTTCAGTAGCATCTGTGAGCACCATTCCACGCGAGCCCGCTTCTGCTCCGCTGTCAGTTCACGAGGGATCCAACGACAATAAAGTTTCCGAACTTTCAATTCTTTGAGTAAAATTTTTTGAATTTGGCTCACACCAATCCCCAATAGTCCTCGAATTGTCTCATAGGTCATTCGCGGGTTTTCTTCAATTTGCCGCTTAACAGTAGCCACATTATTTTCGTTGACGGCAGTTGGAGGCCGCCCTTCACGAAATTCGTCGTGTAAAGAAACTCGACCTCTCTCAAATTCAACAAACCATCGTCTCACGGTGCTCAAACAAGGTGTTTCTCTTCTATAAGCATTTTGAAGACGAGCGGCACAGACTTGCGGAGAGAGAGAACTTTTAAAATCATAAAAAATCATTACTCTAAAATCTTTTCGACATAATTCCATTTTCGTTGCGTACGTAGAACTTAGATGTGTGATAAAAAACAATTTACAAATGAATTTCCGCCAATTCTTTTTTTTTATTACTAAGAAGGTTACAACGCTTAAAAATATATAACATTCGAAATTCAAAAAATCCGATTAGCTAGAAGTGCAAAACTTTTAGTACCCCATGTATACTGGTAAGACATTAAATACCGTAGGTACTATCGCGGTTACGTAAAGACACCAAGACAAGCCAATGGGTTTACATGTAGTCAAGACACATTTTGAATCACGTCATAAAATTTACGTATCTATTAAGATGAGTCATTATATCTTAATGAATGGGTTTATGACTCATCAAAAAGTGATTAGGTTCGCATGCCCAAGATTACGGATATCTATTGTAAGAGAAAATGGCGTAGGCACTTGCTTACTACATAGAGCTGATGTGGAAAATATGGTCATTGCAACATAGTTGCCGAACTGATGAACATTTAACGCAAATATAAACAACGGGCGTCTCTCGCCATTAGATAACCTAATGCTACTTACTATAAGATACCCGACTGCTCATTTGCGTAATCTTCCTGTTAAACGGTTCTGGACGAGGGACGACGGCTCCCCCACCACGGCACGGTAGCATCTTCCGGGGCGACTTACAACGCCCTGTGAGTCCAGTATCATATCGCTTTTAGGACGCTGTTGAGACTGCTTCTCTACTATAGTTCGTCACTAATATTTACTGAGTCTGATGACACTGACGCTCTGACACTAATGGCTATCATACCATAATACGCAAGAAAGAGGCGTCGGTGTTAAAACGTGTGCAGAACAGTAGTTTAGTTAAGTAAGAAGTAGCGCCATTATACAGGGTTAATTTTTGGACACCGGCCATATTTAAAAATAAGGAAATAATCATCATTTCAAGGGTGTGTTTTAATTTTCTGATTGTGTTTCGCATGCACTATGTGCGGCCATCGCGCTGCGCGCGGCGGCTATGGTAAATTATGTTACCCACACGGTATTTATTTTAGTACGGGACAAAAATATTTTTTATATTATTTTTCTTATTTGTTTTATTTCACAAATCGAATGTACTATTATCAATTCTGAACCAAATCTGAAAATTTGGCCGGTGACCAAAAACTAACCCTGTATATATATATATATATATATAT
>LUGF01000179.1:100708-165196 GCA_001625245.1 Calycopis cecrops
AATAATAATCATAATAATAATTATCTTTTTAATAAAAACATTTTCATTTCATAATCATTGAACGCACGAGGACGTGCGTACGTCAGTATGGCCGTGACGGCGCCTGACCTAATTAACAATTGAAAAACAACACCTGCATAACGCAGGTGGTGTTTGTGACAAATAAGTAATTATTAACAGACAATCTATATGAAGAAGGTTCACGCCCACTAGAGGGTGGATTCGAGTGTCAGTGTTCGCCCGGTGTACTTGCGGTACCGTGGCCACGTTACATAGTGAATTGGTTATACCGTTACTCTGTCCAAAAGTGTGATATTTAGTAAAAGTTATTAGAAGTGAACTACTGTGTTTTATTAAACAAAGTGTGAATCCAAGAGTTGTTTTATTACCAACGTAGAACATATCATGTCGGCCATCCTAACCCTATATGTATAAGCAGACGATATGTAAATATTGCGATATCGTTATTACAAAAAGTGCGATTTCATACGAAATTTCTTCGAAAATAGCTGTAACTTTTTATCGCATTAATTTAGAAACATTATAAATGAAACCTGTGAATCTTGCCCTTAAACAAACATGAAATGTATAGAAAAACCAGTCGAGTGCGATTCGGACTATCACACCGTGAGTTCAATAGTAACGGGACGTATATTCCGTCAATTCAGGTAACAAAGTTCGTGTGTCTAGCCACAAAGGTCTATGAGATATAGTCTGGTTGTCACCAGTCAGTCACAGGTCGACAACCGAGAGCCGGACGGTACTCTAAATACGGACCTTTTAATTTGTGTAACCTTTGAATCGTAATGTATTATACTGTCCAGCCTTCAGGTGTCTGTTACATATCTCATTGTATATTAACAAGGGATATTCACGGCCTAGCCTGTACGAGGAACGGTCTATTGACGCAGGCTTATCTATTATTCATCCTGAAGAGCTTCATTAATTCTTGCACACTTTGGTCTGCCAACGCGCTTAAAACTCAAATATGTATACGCCTATTTATAAAGAAGCATTTTCAAATGAAGTACTATAAAGCACATATTAAATTTAATATTGGAAGGATATGGGTGCTGGTACCTAAGGATGTTCACTGGAACCTGCCCGGACTCTTGCAGGTAATTAAGGCGGGGGGTGTATTCGACACACTGAGGGAATACTAGCACCTGAGGAAGTAGATACAATCTGAACATTATATACAAAATTATATTCCCAGTGTGTGTACAAATTGTGATATAAAGTAACAATATACTGGTGTGTGAGTTCTCCTATTCAGCACTACACTTTGAACTGTTGCTCAATCTTGCCTCGACAGATGCTCTCAATCGCGCATAGTGCTGATGTTGAGATATGTTTACGGTACGTGAACTCTCAAAATGCCAGTAAGACGTGAAGTGACGAGATAGTGAGGCATTGTTCTCCAATTGAGTCCTCACGACCGCGAAGGCACCTCTAGCACTCACTTCACATGCGCGTGGTGTATGATTATCAGATGTTTTATTGTAGGGGAGAAGGAATTGCAGGCACGTGTGAATAATGTCCTTCAAGAGATAGCATTTTGTCTGTGTTTCAATAGGTAAACAGGTACCTCAATATTTGACACATTTCATCTTCCAATTCATTCGTCCCCAAGGCTATGCCGGACTGGGCTACCCATACCTCTCCCCCAAAGATGCCACCTTGTCGTGCTGGGGGGCTTGCGGGCCCCCGTGTTCCCCAAGGTTATGACGGTCATCCTGTCGCTGGAGGGATTCCAGATCCTGTAATATAAGGTAACAGATTTTATGACAGGTAGCACAATTTGGGATTGGTACCCTCCTAACAGGCTGTTTCTGTATAATAATAGTTATAATTTAATAAGTTGTATATCTTATGTAATATGCGAATGTATGTATTTGTACTTTCATATTTATAGATATATCTTCATATCATGCTGCCTGCTTAGTTTGTTTCGCCGACTCTTCTCAGGAAAGGGAGTTGTTGACGCTTAAAAAGGAAGTTTTGTAATTCTGTTTTGAATAAAAACATGTTCACCTTATTATATTATTTTATACAGATATACTAATACAAGCAAATCTTTGCTTGTGGGATTCACCCTTTATTCCATGAAGATACGAATACCTCTTGTTGGGACATAACCCTCAGTGTGCGAATTCAATTCGCACTTGGCCGATATTTTATTTTAATACACCAGAAGACTTCTAGCATTCCCTCTTTTATAAGAGGCTGTAAATAATGAGTTTTCATCAAGAAGGCCTTTAAAGCTCAATATAAAGAAAAAAAGTATGTGTCCATTGTCATTTACTATCGCATAAAACGCGTTGTTCTTTTGTTTACAGTACAAACATAACAAATCAGAATCTGTTGGTGACTACGAACGCGTATAAACATCCGCGTGAGGTTGTGCAGACAATTTGCCCATCTTTTGCTTTCCCTTCAATCAGTGTTCGGAATCTGATCCAATACATCGTATGCTACAGCATATCTTTCTAATGTGTCGTTAAAGCGAGGGCTATGTCTCAGCCGTACTAGCTATGGTACTAGCTTAATTCAGCTGCAATATTATTGACGTTCAAATTATACGGGGTATATAAAACGCAATATTCATCATAATTCGATTAAAATGACAGTCGATGATTGCTGGTCCGTATGCAATTGACAGTTTGTAAACCAATACTTATTGCCTGTATTTTTGCGATGACCGATAATTAATCATTTGCATTGATTTTTAGCGATCAATAATTATTATTTATGACTGAAGTAAAGATTGTGCTGAATAAGGTTTAAATATGCCAGCTGATTTCGTAGTTTTTGCTTGAAAGGATTAATACACACATACATTCAAAATTGCGCACCTACTTATAACAATAAAGTAAGACTATATATATATAGCTTAATACACATATTTGAAAAAAAATCATTAATAATATACAAATTACCTAATAAACACCCATGTACTTCTCCTAAACTAGAATAAGACATTTACTGTATTTTTTTTGTGTAAGTACATAAAGAAATAAATAAATAAATAAATTAGTTAATAACCATTGCATATCCTATATTTTTCTACTGTGACCATAAATCATAGATCATGTGAAAGATTGATCATTTAATATTTAAAAACGCACACGAATAAGCGAGAACATAAATGCAGAAACAAGTGACGTCACAGTCCATGTAAACGAGCCTAAAACGAGCCTAAAACGTAAGATACGTCTGTTCCCGGAACAAACGACATGTAAAGTTTGCGTTATTTATGTAATTAGCAGCCTTTAGAGTCACCGCACACATGCTACTTTTAGAATCGGCGATCGGCGATTTAATCGCTTTCGAAGCTAAATGCTACCAGACGCTCCCTGGCGCACACTCAAAAACTTCGAGCGAGGTGATTTATGCGAGTGTTATGTATCATAATCATAATAATAATCATAATATCGTTTATTTGCTTTAAAAGTGGTACAAATGGTGTTGGTTTTATATTAAATAGTTGCTATCACTCTTAACTAATACATAGTATGCAAACATCTTAAAAACAAACATTTTTTAAAAAATTAAATTTAAAATAGTACTAGACTTTTAATTCATCCATTCATGCATAACAATAAATATATCCCAGTTACAGTTATATAAATTCATACCCATACATAAAAATAAACAAAAGATTTAATGTCAGCTAAAATTATCAATGTCAAAAAATATAGTTTAATAATGTCAATTTAAAGTTATTGTAGTGCGTTTTTACAAAATTGACAAGCTCGTATATGTACATACACGGTAGAGGCAAGATCCCTAATTTTTGGAATAGTGGCTTACATGACTCATATGGAGGTCTGCCACAGATTGCTCTGATGCATTTTTTTTGTGCTAAAAAAGCCTTATGGACATCGGTTGAATTGCCCCACAGCAGTAGTCCGTACCTGAGCACAGATGCTACATAACCATGGTAGGCAGCAAGAACAGTGGGTAGGCAGGTTATTTGTCTCAGTCTATTTAGCACATAGACATAGCTATTTACTTTGCCGCACACATATTTAATATGAGCCTTCCAGTTTAGGTTCTCATCTATATATATACCTAGGAATTTTGTTTGATTAACCTTTTCTATAGTATCTTTACCACATGTTATATTTAGATAAGTTGGTTTAGTGGCAAAGTTTTTAAATTGCATAAAATTTGTTTTGCTGGGATTTACATTTAGATTATTATCATTTAGCCAATTAATTATGTTTTCAATCAAATTATTTATATGCATGTCAATATTATTATTATTATTATCGATCGAGCATTAGAGCAGTCGCTAAATCGCGCCATTCCGATATTGCGACAGAACGCAGAAAGTATATTAATATAAATCGTGATCGCCCTAAATCGTGATGCAGCATTGATGCAGTCGCAAAATCGCTGTTCGCCGCTGCAAAATGTAGCGTGTGCAGTCGCCCTTATACACGAGGACCAACCGCGGTCGGATTAGTTGCCGTGAACATTGTATTTACATTTATCTAGCTTCTACCTCTGTGACGTGTGGGCTTATAAAATTAGCTACAAAGGATAATGGGACATTCTAGTACAAGGTTACTTCATACCCCAGGCGTTCCAGTGGTTTTGGTTTTTCAGGTTTGTGGTGCAATATTTAAAATATATGTATATAATATGTAATTTTATTAATATATATAATTTTAATAAGTTCATAATATTTCTACTCGGGTAAGATTTAACATATAAATAAATAAAAAATACTGTTTTAAGTGAAAATATATGGTCAAACATTATATTTTTTTATAATAATTTGTTAAAAAAAAAACAAAAAAAAAAAATGAAATGCACAAAAAAATAATGGGTAAACATTGCAATTTATAGTTTAAAAAACAATATCACACATCGATCATATTAATTCATTCACTGTAACTCTAGTCCGAGGTAAAAACCCCAGGAACTCCACTATAGGATACTGAATGATGATGAATGAAAAAAAAATATTTTTTCCTAAGAATTAAATCCCTAAAGTACATATTTTACGCGGATGAAATCGGGAGGCACAGTTTATTTCTACATAAAACTTTTAATAAAATATTATGTAAAATAATATGTTTTCGCGAGTACGTTTAATAAATATTTTATCGTGTTAAAACTCGTATACGTAGTAGCTACAAATTTGTAACAAAACACCAATTGAGGTGACTTCTGTTCTGTTCACATCGAATTATTCCAAAATTTTTGTAAAGCAAATTAATTAGGTCCTGCTTGAAAGGAAAATGGATGGACTAATTGAGTGTTGTTTTCTGCCTTCTCCTATAATTAAGTTGTCCGAGCCGCACAACCGTCGCGTGGTTGGGGATTACTTCATTATTTTTGTGATACAATTATTTAATGGAGTTGGTACCTATTGAGTTTTATGTCATTCAACAAATTCTATTTTTTTTGTTTACGAAAAATGCATTTCAACTTTACATCAACTTTATTTTCATTATTTTAACAAAAAATAAACTTTTTGTAGTTGTAGTGCAACATTCATTCAATCAATTTTTAGTGATTATAAAGTGGTATCTGTAGATATACTAAAAAAATAAAGAAAATAAAAATAACTTTATTTTACAAAAATATAAGAATTTTATGGATACCAATTTTACCCTGGTCCCCACACTAGGATTCCCTGTGTTGTGGGTAACCAGTCTCTTTCCTATCATTCATGTAAGACACTTATATTCAACAAACCAAAAAAATAATATAACTTAAATATACATACATACTTGAATTTTCAATCAAATAGAAAATCATGGATATCTTTAAAGCACAAAAAAAACACACTTAGTATGCGGTACTACAGTAAACGCCGCGTTCGATTTTGTAAGTTATCATTTAGCGCTTGTACAAATGTACAGCTTTCTTGTGATATTTGCGAACTGTAGATTTTATATAGGTAACATATTTGTCTGACTCTCAAGACCTGACTTTGTTTATTATATTATAATAAATTTTTAGGATACCAGATTGGTTTGCTATTTGCCATTTTAAGAATTCCGCGTTGTGCACGTTCTATTTTAATCATTAAAGATTTATTTACGCCACCCCACGCAATTATACAGTAATTCAGTATTGACTCACACAGAGTGTTACAGACTTGATTTACTACTTATTTCCATGCGACAGATCTAAGTGCGGAATATATGTGTTAGTTTTCTTAGTCTAGTGCATATTGTATCAACATGAGCTACCCACGATAGTTTGTTGTCCACAATAATTCCAAGGCATTTAATGGTTTCATTTAATTTCATTTAATGGTTTTTCAAGAGCAGCACAAGTGCACTTTTCTCGTAGGTCATTATTGTGACATATTGCGGCTTTATGAGTAGTGACTCTTTCGGAGAGCTAGCGTTTAAATATTTAAATAACTAATAGCAATAGCAAATATGTATATGCTTGTGTGCTTCAATTCAGCTCTAGCGGAGAAATTTATTATAACTGTCAGCGGTACTGAATCTCGGCTTGGAAGCCCGCCTCGCACTTGGCCAAATTGTTTTTCTATTAATACATAGCAGGCTCAAGTCTAATATTGTAGTAGTCTTATTTCTATTATTAAAATCTTGAATATGTCAACATATTATTATGTATACAAGGTCGAAGAAACCGGTTGGCATTAATTGAAACTATTAGTGTATCATTTTCTGCTACATAACAAAAATGAGATCAATCGGAGAAAAAGTATAACAGGAATTTTTTAAACTTTTTTTGTCACTTCGTACACGTATTGTCAGCTGACCGTGAAGCCGGCCGACCCTTGGGGACCGGGGCCATTACTCCGTGTGTAAAGGATGTTTACATTTTTTCTTAGATATTAAGCTGTCGTTTAACTCCTTTGAAAAAAGTATTTTAATATACTTCTCCCAACTTATTTTAATAGATTCGGATTTACGGTAAGCACTTATAGTATCAGTAGTTGCATTTATAGCCTCTCGCTTTTATCAAAGTTATATTTCTGATTCATAGTAAGAAGTAGGACAGCATGCATTAAATTTGACTTCCGCTCCCACATTACAGCTATAAAGTGACAGCAAGGAAATCAATGCATCTAAAAGCCTTTGGGAGAATGTTTGTGAGCGACAGTAGCCATGAAAAGGCTTCGACATCTCGTTTGCTTCGTTCCCTGGGCTTGTGTCCTAGCTAGAATCAAAATAAAACAACTCAATAATAACGCCTAACAGCGTATAAAAACTTTGGACTTATTTGATAACGAAATAAGGTGCGATTAAATCCATTAAAGAAGTTTTATTGTACACGATTCTTGGATGTTTCAAAAGTTCAGATCATTTTAAATTGTACCTACGACAGTACGTCTGATAGAAATATTCGAGAAGACGTACTTGGTACCGATTGTTACCATTGAAAATCTTTTTATGTGTATCAAATTGTATGTGAAGTAATGAAGGCTAGTCATAAAAATCGATTCATAATTTTCTTCAGCTTTTATTATCTGTATATTATAAACCTTATTTTAATGTAATAAAGCACAAAATCAAATAGCATTGCGATTTCTTTACTTAAAACAGGACAAACAAAAGCTTATAGTCACTCGCCTATGGAAGAACCGGTCCAGAGAATATCAGAATCGCCGAGATCTCTTTTCCAACGAGAGGTTCTAATTAGTTGATCAGCCTATTATATAAATTAAAACTTGTTCCGAACAAGTACTCAAAAATAAATATTTTTGTTTCGAAAAAAGTTAAAAATTATGAAAATACAAATCTATTTATTGATTTTTTAACAACTAGCTCACCCGACAGGCGTTGTCTTGTCATTATTGCCAAATAAGTTGTCAAGGTTGTAATGTTATGTGGCCGAAATATCAACCCGTTACTTTACCCTACAATAGTAAAACTTTACAACCTATTTTTAACGATTTACGTAGCGTTTTTCAATCGTGCAAACTTCCAACCCTGACATATCAGATTAAAAAATAATGGAACAGGCGCCGCTTGTTGCACGCTTCACATCACATAAAATAAAAATAGAACTTTCCATAGAAATAGATCAGCTCACCGAATAAATTCAGTTTAATTAGCTGAACACATAATTTCCCTATCTATACCACCTTCTCTTCCCCGTATATGTAAAAGGCAAAGGGCAAAAGAGTTGGTCTACAATGAAAACCCAATTAATACAAAAGAGGACTTGATACAAAGAATAAATAATGCTTTTGTAATTATGAAAGAGGAGATGAGATTAAATGTAACTACGACAGAAATCAGGAAAAGATTTCGAGCATGTATTAGAAACCACGGACAACAATTCGAGCACAACTTATAATAACGTTGTCCCTTCAATGCTCGAAGTCACTTCCTAATCACATTTTTTTCTCTTATGATTATAAAAGATTTTCAATAAATAATGTACCCTGGAGCACTTCTTTTATTTCACCAATACCAACCAACACTGATTGAATCTTATTCGTCAACACTTTTTGATTACAATTGTTCAACAAAATAGCTTTAAAAATCTAAAAATCACATCAATTACTAACTAAATATCATTTTTTTGCTATGAATTTGATATTTTTGGATATAGTCCTTTCTATCGCAAAAAAGAGACAAAACATGACATTGTATTCCTAGGCCCTGAAGTCATGCTAAGGGACCGTTGCCGCTGTTTGTTTAACAATAGTAACAATTAACCTTTATCTGAGTGGACCGGCATTTACAATAGAAGTCACGATTTTGTATTGTTTTTACAACTTTTTCGGTATAATTTTGATATCGCTGGAAAGGTGATGAACTAGAGCAGTTATTTAGAGTACAATAAATTATTGAACCTAAGTGGTTTTTTAATTATTAATACATGAAATGATCTTTATGTTTTTATTTTTGGTAATTTCTTCTTCTCCAAGCGTAATATCTTTGTATTTAGTAGTCATTTGTGCGTGATTCTGTTGTATGTTGATCAAACATTTGTATGTGCTCACAAAAAGAAAAGAAAAATTCATTGAAACTTTAAGAAAAAAAAGTTAGCGCAGCTTTAAGGTCCATTTTCGGAAAAATCGTAAAAAAGATGAATAATTACCCTATCTCCTAAAGTATAAAACTTTAGTTAGGGTAAGTTAGCTTTAATAGGTAGCTAAGGACCTCCTCCATACGAGATTTTGCTATGGCGGGTCCGCACCCAGTCACCCAGTATAATAGCCATATAACAAAAAAAATATATAAAAATCCGTTGAGTAGTTTTTGCGTGAAAGCCACACAACATACAGGCAGACCAAAATATTCTACGGTTTTATTAAATTAAGTATAGTTATGTAATTATTACAAAAAAGAAATGCTGACAGTCGACAAGAGCTAAGGTCGGGACGGGTATCGGAGTTACGGTACATGGGTGAGATATTAATTTAAAATTTTTGTTCAGTTGATAAACACATAGAATTAACTGATAGATATTAAGTAAGTATTAGCTATATAACTTGTGGAAGATGGCAATATTGATGTGATATTTGTTGGTTGTCAAATGTCAAATATTATGATTGAGTTCAGAAATTTAATTTGTACTCCAGTCATTATAGATTTTGGAAATTAAATTAAATTAAAGAAAAGCGAAAATTTCAAAATATTCATCTCGTATTATTCAAACTATATTATTTCAACTTTATGGCATAAATGAAGAGGACTTCAAATTTTTTCGAAACAGGCAATTTGATTTTCTATAATTTTGTTTTTCTTCATTCATGCCGTAAAACGTTGAGCATAGGAGATAATGATAATATTTTGAACTTGTTGCTTTTTCAAATTTAATTTACAAAATATTGATCCTAGAAAAAATTGTAAAGAAATTATAGAGAATCAAATTTCCTACAATTTTTGTCCTCGCGGTTTTACTGTAACATCAAAAGTTGCTGAGTTATTAAAAAAAACGTTTTTAAAGGAGAAAAAAATTTCGAATACACACAGGAGCCTGATCCGCTCTACTTCTTGAATTTACACTCCCAGTGACCCAGAGAGACCTACAAAACTTCAAGAACAAATTATTCACGGATAGGGTCGATTTTCTGGATAAAGGTTAGATTGAACTACATCTAAATCATCTGATAGACAGTCAATCCAAATTAAGTACAGTTTTTACCTCCTGAGAATTAATATGTAGTAATAAAGATATAACTATTCTAATAATTAGTTATTTATTTTAATTTCTATTGTTTTAATTTTAATTTTAATTTGATTTCTGAACGACAGGACGAACATCAAATATTTGACAGATAGGAATATTTTCTATGGGAATACGAAATTGTGGGCTTTGCTATATTCCTAGCCGTAGACAGAGAATACAATGCTCCAACTAACGTCAAAATTGCTTAGCAACACGTTAGCAACGCTTTGCGGAGTATTTCGCAAAACCTTGGAAAGCGGGCACGCGTAGCGAGACAAAAGATCGCATCATTCTGTCTCCCTTATTTACACGTCATAGGCATAAGTTGATCCTTGTCTTGTGAGAAGGTGTCAGATGCTATCACTTTGTCTATTATATTCTCTGTCTACGTTCCTAGCACTATTTCATGTTTTCTCACCTGTGAAAGTTTATGGAAGGTTTAAAACCTTCCATAAACTTTCACAATTAATTCAAAACCAAAATTATCCAAATCGAGTTAGCCGTTCTCGAATTTTAGTGAGTCTAACGAACAACAATTGATTTTTATACATTTAGATAAAAGTTTTATCCAAATAGGTAAAACAAAAAAATACTGTAACCATTCTGTAATGATATATTCACTTGGTTGGATCTGGATATGAAATAAGCAGGTGATATTATATTTTTCCCATAATCCTATCTCATAGACTAGCTATTAAGCCACACCTGGCTTCGTCTTCTTCATTGGAAAGTGTATAATCATGCTGTTCATACTATGATCTCTGTGAAAAGCACAAATAATAGAGATATTAGGAGAATTTAGCCAACACTCCAAACTACTTAAGTTAGTGGTGCAATTCAATTTCATCGCGAATTTGCTGAGCAGTCTTAGCATGCCATCGTAACGTGGTCTAAGTAATAGGTGGATAGAACTGAGAAATCGTACATTTTATGGGAAATATGTAAGTTTATATTATAATAGGATTCTATAAATCTTCCATAGCCTTTCAGTTAATAAATTAAAACAAAACTTTAAAGAGTTTTGTATGGTAGGTATGGGTATGGGTTATTACAATTTAAGATTGTTATTGGAGACCAGTCCGTGCAAAGCAATTAAGTTTTTTATACGTGGTTGTTTCAAAGAACGAATCTTAATTTTAACTAACAATCACTTTAACGAAGATGAGAATTTTTTCAGGAGACATCCATTATGAACTTCTATTGAGTTTTATATGTTTGTTTTTAACAAAGTTAACGGAGGTAGATTTCACTGTAAATGTAATTTTTAGCATATTTTCAAAATAAATATTTTTATAATTCCATTTAGAATATATAAAATTTCTTTTAATTTCATTACCAGCAACGTATACCTAACCTATATCAGATGAGTTTAAGGTTCTTTTCGCATATCAAAAGCAGAACCTTAGTATAATAGTTATTTAAAAAAATAACACATTTGTTTTATTAAAGTCGATACTTATTTATATCGCTCACATTGAAAAGTGAAAAACTGTGATAACGCCATACGATTATTAGTATCGAGTTATTGACAATTACTTGCACTGTCCACACACGAAACGAACGAAATGCGCCAATCTTTACAAAGGCTTCCACGCAGACGCATTGCCAATCACAGCCTTGCGCTTGGACGTCGCCAATGCAGGCGTCATCATACTCGCATACCCGTCAGTAACCCGCTACAGGACCGTGACGAAATTGTTGCAGTATTTGTGTTTGATCAAAATGAGTCATTCGTGCAAATACTCAAACGCAGCTTGGAATACAGTTGTATGCTATTGTTAATTACAAATTGTGATGAAGAATCGCGTGTTGGCAGTGGTAGTAGGTAAGCTATAGATACAAATGCTAATAGGTACTAAGTTGTCGTGGTGAGGGGCTTAGTAAGCGTGGCTAGGACCACCACGCGAAGAGGATCCCAGGAGGAGACGCTTCAAGTGGGCCCGCTGTATAAGCGTACGAAGCGGCTGCGGGGGACTGTTTTCTGGCCTCAGCAGCCAGGAGAGGTTGCGGGAGGAGAGGAGTCTCGTTGCTGTGCCCTCCCGTGACCAAATGGGGGCGTATCGTCAGATGATTGGCGGTAAGGCCGCAGAGGAAGAAGAGATACAGTGTGTTGTTGCCATCCTCCCTATCTTCTGCGGCTGTTTAATGGTTTGCGGTGGAACCAAAGAACAGATCCGCGCTGGGTGGGAAGTCGATGCCTCCTGTTAATGTAAGGTGTGGAAAGCTTAGTATGTGTCGCCTTACCCATGCTCACGGCCTATGGGTGGAGTTCTCTTGGAGTTGATCCGTCGCCTTGCGGATGGTGTCTTGAAAGTAAAGTGCGCCTTTATATTTTATGGCGCGCCTTACTGTTGGAGGGAAGCTACATACTTCACGCGGAGAGGCTGTGGGAGCGACCAGGCACTGGCGGATTTCTCGGATGATTGCATGCCCGTGGTCCCCATGTACGGTGTGAGGAAAAAACACAGTGGGGGCTTAGCAGGTAAGAGTTCAGCATAACCCTGACTCTACTCGACTGGCTGAATCCATGAGGATAACCCACTTAAAGAAAGGTACTGTAGTACCGCTAGTCGCTATTCTGTAGATTATTCACGGGGCGTAGTCACTTCTGCTAGCAGTATTACCTAAAAATCTATAATACCCTAAAATATCCTAGATTGCTACTGTCTATTCATTCTATCCCAGCTGGGTGAAATATTAAAAGATAGAAATACTTGGAATTAATATGTTTATTTTGGAATTAATGTTACATAAAATACATTTGTTTGTATTATAAAATCTAATCCGAGTTGCCTATTCGACATGCTTCCATTCTGTAATCAAAGAGCATATAAAAGATCTGTAATCTCGTCTTTCAAAGAATTTTATAGAATAATATTTTTCTTCCTGTCAAAGAGAAAAATCCTCATTCGATGATAGAAATGTTTTTATTAAAAAACATTTCAATCATAGAGTTTCCATTCTTTATTAGCATGGAGTTTCCATTCGCTATACTACAGTACTAAGTTCTAAAAACACATCTAGATTAGAAGACTTAAAAGACTTAATAATAAGTTAAAATTTAAAGTTTTGTGTATTGAACGTAGCGGACTCAGCACTTAGTTACTAAGAGGTAATGAAGTAAGTGCTTAAAGTCCTAATAGGTATAATAGGTAGGTATAATAGGTTGCTAAGCTAATAATTAAATACATACTTTAGATTTTTAAATACATGTGAAATACTTAGATTCTGTTGATTATCTTTTAAGAAATTTATAATCATTCTGAATAATCGGAAAAGAAGGAAAACGTATGCGATGAGCTCGCCGATACGTATGTATCAATAAGAGGATGTAAAGTCGGAAAGGCGGCGCAGCAAGTACGTCCGTGACGGTGGGCCATTTACAGAAGCTAATGAACGAGTCACCTATACAACTATACATTACTACAGAAGAAATCGAAAGAATAAAATAAATATTAAAATTCAAACCTTTTTTTTTGGTTCGGTTCAAAAACGACCTTAAAATCACACCGTATAAAATAGGCAATTTACAAAACATTGTTTATTTTTTAAAGTGCAAAAGCCCGTATTTCGATATATGCGAATTATTATTATTATTATTTATCATTTGTATAAAAGAATAGTGCATGACTTAGAGTAAGAAAAAAATAATTGGTCATCGTTGACATGGCGATTTCTTTACCGCATATGCAGCCATCAATGCGTGTAAAAAGCTACATGCTTATTACAAAATACTTGTCTAGATGCGTGAATTTTCAGGATATTGTTTATTAATTAACGTTATCGCGTACTAAAAATTGAAATAATGATCTTGCATGCTATTATTTTCTTTTTATCGATAAACGCTTCTTCCTATGACTTGGATGCACCTTTTTCTATCTTTGTGAATAGAGCGTAGTATCGATTTATCTAATGGTGGTGTTTGAAGTCAAAACTTGATTACATTTTGTACTTCAGTTTATAGAAATAATCTGAAGTAGTGCCATGCAGTATTGTTTCAGAATAGAGCAAGCACGCCTGCTGTGGCTCATTTTGCTCAAATAATACAGTCGTAAAGTAAAGCTCATATTGTCGAGTTTCTTGTCGATTGTAAGTATAAATATCAGTATCCGTGGGCCATAGGACAAAATAAAAGGAGAACACCTCACCTGTCTGTTATGCTGATGGAAGTGGACATCGGTAGTAATCAGAAAACTTTCACCGCTCTTTTTTCCTTATACAATAAAAAATATTTATAGGTACTACTAGAGAGGAAAAATATATTTAAAATGTATATCATGGCTTTATTATCATCTGAATGTGACCTCAAGGTCATCTCAAATTGAATGACGGCTTTGTTAAGGTGGCGGGGAGCAGGTCCGTGTGTAGCAGTGGACGTGCTCGCGCTGATGACGATGATGTGACGTCAAACAATCGCCGCGGGCGGAAAGCCTTAATTGGTTTGCCCTTGTTAAAATATTTCTAGTTTCATTTTGTTAAAATAAAATATGACTCTTGTAAAACGTTAGACTTTAATAATATTACAAAGGAACTTAATACTAGTCCGATAGACGCGGCGCGGCGCTACGGTCACGTAACAAAATGTTGCTATAAGAATGAATAACGGCAAAACACATTGAAATCATTGTATGCCTTATTTACATAAACGAAATTCGGTCTAAGTGAAACTTTTTTTAATAATAAAAACAGGCCAAGTACGAATCTGACTCGGACATCGAGGGTTCCATACGAACAAAAGGTATAGGGCGACATTTTTTAGCAGAAAATAAAATAACTTTATTATAAATTTATAACCAACGCATCTGACGACTGACGGTGCCTCTCTGTTCTGTCGCGGGAGACAGGGTGCATGGCAACGACACACCGCGACCCCTCCTCCACGGACGCTTCTAGAGCAGGCCCTGGAGAGACCCACTCGGAGCATTTCCTCCTGGGATCCCTCAGTACGACAAGGTGGAGATTCGTCAAGGGGGATCGTGACTAGCCTAAGTTGCTAATATCAACTAGCAAAATATTATCTTTACCTTTGTAGAGCGTTAATAGAAGTTTATTTTAAAAGCTTTTTTCAATCGAAACGTGATCAAGGTTAAATAATCCAAAAAAATAACAATTATTATGTCGCATAAAATTTGTTTTCTTAAGTATTTAGGTACATAAGTAATATATACCTATACATACACACATAGGTATATAGGAAAGAACATAAAATATCGACTGTATTTTTCGTACGCATTGCAGAAGTTTCTTTACGACTTGCAATTTTTAAATCATAAAACAAAAACACCTGTTTAACAGAATGTTCTACTTAACAAAATTAACAGGAAGCAGGTTGCCAATTAAAATTGGTCTTTAATGGAACCAAAGTTTTAAGTTAAGTGTCTAATTACATTGCTAACGATTTGCAAGGTCTTGTCAAGCGTGCGTAATGGACGAACTTTGTCAAAATTTACTATTTAATATTGATGATTAAACTTGTCAGGAGTTTTTAGCCGCAACGACAGGAATAGGCCATTTTTGCTGGAAGAACCCCATGAAAGTAATAAAATATTGCAATAAGGAATATTTCAAATTAATACCGCTGATTGAAACCTGGAAAAAGTTTCCTTTTTACACGACTCCCTGCGTCGATATGTCGTTCCCTAATTTGTTTATTAGGCAGTTATGTCGCCTTTAATATTATTATTTACTAACTCTGCCAGGCGGTTTCACTCTCATAAATGCATATTTTCTAAGGTGACGACCACGGCTTATTTATATCATAGCGAGTGATGTAGTAGATGGTCCCATTACACTGCCCACTGCGCCCTACCTGCTTAACTAAAAGCGACTAACAACGCTGCCGGTTATACTTACATGGTTGCCCAACCATGTAAGTATGACCGGCAGCGTTGTAAGTCGCTTTTAGTAGCTATTTCTTTTGGCACAGTACTGATCATATTTTTCCCAACCACTTGTTTAACACATTTTTTGTATCTATACTGCATGAAAAAGCGATTGGTCTTCAAGTCATCTGGGCGAAGGTTGAAATATCTCTTCACAATCTCATGAAATTCATCTCATATTACGAATTAGGGAGGTATTTTTGTTTTCGTATTAGGAAGCATGACAATCCTGACATTTTCCTGAAATTCTATATTCTCGACTGTCATATCGACAAGCTCTTGTGTGCGACAGGCACCATTCACTTCAAAAATAAGAATAACCTGTAAAAAATAGACATGTATGTATTAAAAAAATTACTAGTGCTTATATATAATAATCAAAATCAAAATCAAAATATTTTTATTCAAAATAGAATTTAAAAAATTGCTTTTTGAACGTCAAAAAATTTCATCTACCACCGGTTCAACCCTAGCCCTGTCCTGAGAAGAACCGGCGAAACAAACTCAGCGGGCCTCATTTATTTCTTCATTATACATTCTTAATTAATTAATAATTATATTACACAATAAAAATTATAATTTACTTACATTTATTTTTGTATAGAAGTAGCCTGGGAGGAGGATACTATTCCCAAGGTGTGGTATCTGTCATAAAATCTATTACTTTGTAATATCCCTTACCACACAATCGTGCCTATACTACTTTTTTAAATTTGTTGATTGAGAGTTTTTGAACGCTTTCTGGGATCTTATTGAAGAGGCGTATACATTGACCCCTAAAGGAATTCTTTACTCTGCTCAGTGTATGAAATGGTACATTTAGTTTGTGCCTGTTCCTAGTATTTCTATCATGATTAGCACTCTTCTCATTGAATTCAATAATATTCTTTCGTACATACAATACATTTTCTAAAATGTATTGAGAGTGAACAGTCAGTATCCCAATTTCTTTAAAGGAGACGGTCCAAAATTGTATGAGCCCTGGGTGTACTCTTGTACAGTTAATGGCATAAAGGAAATACAATTTGACCAACATTTGCATAGTTTAAATCATGGATACGTCTTTATTTCAGACGCCCAATAAATATAATCTTTCCACATTATGCAACTCTATGACAATAATAACAATGGCGTCTTGCTTAGAACTCTGACGTTGACGTATCTGTCAAACAATTGACATTGCAAGTCCATCAATCGGCCTCGAATTACAGCATTTTTAAAGTTAAATATAAATAAAGTATTTGATTTTAAAAATACTGTGATCACACACAATGATGATGAAACCTCATGGGATAAACTTTTTTAGTATCACAGAATAATATAACACTTGTGTTGAAACGCGCCATCTTGACAAGTGTTGTCATTTAAAAGTAAAACTTGAATTTTTAGATGTTTCGTGCATTTTATTTCGTGAGTTCAACGAACTTAATGTATTTTTTTTTAATTCTATGTATTTTTCTTTATTTATTGTTATCTGTACAAGAGTACACCTGAAATGGACCGACTCCTTTATCCCTTAGTGATATAGTAGAGGATAGTTTATATATTGTCCGAATAGCTCGCTTCTGCAGCACGAAAATAGCATTTATGTCGGCAGCATTTCCCCACAATAGTATGCCATAAGACATAATGCTATTTAAGTAACTAAACTAAACTAATTTTGCAGTATATTCATCTGTAATTTGTCTAATTTTTCTAACTGCAAATGCTGCAGAACTAAGTCTATTCGCAAGTTTAGCGATAATAAAAAAACAAGTATGTTGGAAAGTTTGAACAAAGCTAAGCTTAGCTTCATTAACAAATATTTGTCATCCGGAGCGTTTTTTAGAAAGGAATATACGTCTTTTGTGGACAGAACCTTTGATTTCTTACTTCGAAATCCCTCCGATTTCCTTTTGAGGAATGCCGAAAGTTTTTTATATTCCTCAATATTTATATCATTCTTGGCCAACATTGTAGTTTTTAACATGGAATATATACTCCATAGGGTACTTGGCTTATATTTCTGAACTTTTTCACTAAAAGAACATATCAACACACATTCCGAAAAAGAAATCGCATTTTTTTGCCTTTCCACTCCATAAATTCTTCATATGTTTTGTTGTACTTACTCGTATGCTTGGACTTTTTTGGCAAAAGGTTTAAAATGACTGTTTCAGCAGCTTCTTTTAATTCAGGCGGCGTCATTAAATCTTCATTCTCGCTACTAGACATTTCCATTTTCTAGTTGTAAAAAATTACACAATATCATCAGAACAGAATGTAGGAAGAAGATACAATGAAAAAGAAAATTCGCGCGTACAATCGTTTTTTTTTAATATTGAGGAGGCAAATGAAATAAAGCACATACTGCCAACTTTCCTTAGTAAATGCGAGTGGCCAGTAACATTTTGATGTGCTTCGAGATACAAACTTATGAATTTTAAAAAATTAAAGGAGGGGAGAAAATTACTTTGTCGCCAAGGGGAGAAAGTAAACCCCATACATTTTTGCCGCCCGCATATTTGTACGCTTGGAATTAGGTTCTTTCTTCTCGTTTTTCAAGTAAGAACTAATGTGCTTTCCGAATAGGTGTAGTATAAAGTACTTTTTTATTGTTTCACATAATATTCGACATCAATTACGGACCAAAAAATATCAAAATACGTCCAGCAGTTTTTACGTGAAAGAAAGGTACTTACATAATAAATTTAGTGGATTTTTTTGCTAAAGATATACTAATGCGATTTAAATGATAGTGAGCTAGTCACATCTTCCGGACAATGGATGAGCAGAGAGATAAAATAATATATAAAATAATAAATCTGGCTGAGTACCACCAACCAAGTGGCCAGCTCTGCGCAACAGTACGGGTTGGACGTGAGGGCCGGTGCGACCGGGGAGTGCACATAACACCACCATCAAACGACAGCCTTGCTGTCGAGTTTCATGCGGTTTGTGAATTCTCGGTGACCCGTAGAGGGGAGGCGAGGAGAACAACGCTCTATATAACAATTACGAATTTCTGTAGACGTTTGAAGTCATCAAAGCAGTATTGTTTGTAAATTCCATCCCATAGCCTCTGTAGTACATTGTTGTCTAACTGTTATGCCAGCTGTTATTGTGCATGGGCCTACGACAACGCTCCAAATATCGTCTCCTTAAAATAACCTCTAGCCCAGTTACAGCATGTGTAATTCATATAGAGGTTCAACAGTACATGCAAGCAAATTGAAACATAAAACAGAACTGCAAAATTCACCCAGTGTCACACGCGTTCTCTAAGCGAATCTAACGAAATCTATAAATGTAACTCCATTAAATTGTTTAGGCTGCAGCAAGAAACTAAGATCTAAAAACATCTCCTGATTTAGTTGGGTCTAAGGCTAAGGTAAAGTAAATTTTCGATGGTAAAGTAATGAAAATGTAATTGTCGATTTTATTGTCTACTATGTTATTATAATGCTTATATATAATGACTGCGGGTTGCTGTTTAATCATTACAACTTATACAAACTTGTTAGTCGCTGTGACAAAGACAAATTTTACAAAAAATCTTTTCTTCGCCTAAGCAAGCTGCTTACCAAATTTTAGCTTAGCTGCAGTAGTTTGATAGTTGATTTGTTGTTTGATATATTACCTTCAGTTCTGATGTCCGTTTATTAACAGCTCAGTAATTTTTCACAACGGGTCTGCACTTTTAGAAACTGTAATAAGCTGACCCATGGAGGTGAGATGGGAAAGGAGGGCAGCGCATCTGTATAGCCTCTATGCGGATGTTTGTGGGCGTCGGTAGTCATGAAAATGGCTCCGGCTGCTCGTTTTCCCTCCTATGTCATAAAAAAACCATAGCATTTTTTTGCCCTCCACTTCATTTAATGTAATAGTTACCGCGCGTCGCAGGCGCATTGGATCGGGTCGGTAGGGTGGGTCTCGCTCACTCGAAACCGGCGTAAAGTGACATCTGCGCTATCGTATTTCGTATGGAGTATACGTTTCCAGTGGCCCATGAGGAAGGGAGGAGAAAGGAGAGAAACGCATTACATAGCCTCCATGCGGAAGTCTCTGGGCGCCAGTACTCATCAGAATGACTTCTTGTTTACAACCCTAAAAAAATAAAATAGAAACAAAAAAAAAGTTATCATACAATCTCAAAATGAAAGTCTACAATACTACTACCGGTTCCAATCCGACTAAGATTTGAGGAGAACCGGCAGTTCTTCTCAGGTTAACGCGTCTGTACAACCAATGTGCGGATGTTTATGGTTAAAAACCCGCTCACGCCTCTATACTATAAAATATATAATATTTATTATACTATAAAATATTTAATATTTGTATTTACTGGAAGAGTACTCATTTACGTCACTGGCATAATACGACAACAACGTGCGTAAATTGTACCAATATGGACATAGCATTAAATATGCCCATACATTCACGGTTTGCAATCAGCACGAGGGTGGCTCAATGTATTTCAGAATTTTGCGCAAAATCCATTTTACATGAACAAACATTGTGACCCGGATTTATTTATTTTGACCACGACTTATACGGGCACTAATTATTTATAACACTGGTATTCTTTTTTTGCAGCGGGGACGCTGACGACTTAGGTGTCGATTGGACAATGGATGAACATCGTAACTTTATTGACAAGGCGGAACGTTTTTTTGTTTCGTTTAACGTCGCGTTTCGTGCAGTGTGTAAGTAGTTTACGCTAGTAACGATACTAGCGTAAAGTGATAGCTGAGCCGTCATGTTTACTGCAGTACTCAAGTATACGGTAGTCCATGGAAGGGAGGAGAAAAGAGGGCATGTCATCTATATAACATCTGTCTTTGGGCTTCAGCAGTCATCAAAATCGCTCCGCCTCACAAAAATCGGTATAAAAAAATACCATAGTCATCATAGGATAATATAATCTCTAGCCCCCTTATTAATAAACATAGAATAACTTTATTCAAGGATTAACCTAGTAATAATCTGACATCTGTCAAATTCCATATTAAAAAACACATAAAAAGTATGGAATTTGACAGATGTCAGTTTATTACTAGGTTAATCCTTGAATAAAGTTATTCTATGTTTATTAATAAGGGGGTTAATGTCTTAATAAATACTACTATCAGTTCCAAATGTACCAAGATCTGTGAAGAACCGGCGTAACAAATTCAACATGTATAAATTTGACTCGGCACAATTTTAATTGAATTATATTTTATTGTCATTTTTTGTTCATTATTTTAATTTCAAATTTTAAGTGTGGTGTTAGTGTTTAAGCCATTTTTTTAAAACGTAATCGGATAAACAATTCGAAGATATTTTAGATTGTAATCAATATCTGTAACAAATTGATCCAAATCCTTTCAGAATGAAAGAGCAATGAAAACAAATTCGTCCTACTCTATTCTTCTTTAATTATTTGTGCAAAGTAAATATGATACGTACTTTTGCTAACGATACTTGTAAGTTATTTTTAACATACAACTCGCGAAATGTCTGATTTAAATTTATAATTAAAGCACATAATATATCTGAATCTTCATTGCGTAAACTAAATGATTTAAATTGGACTTCTCTAGAGTACATTTTCAACAACAATAACATCAACACATCTTCCCGCTAGCTATCCTTCCCCATTCGGAAGGTAGACAAAACGGAGTGAAGCATGTTAATCACGATCACTACTCAGTTATATCGCTTCCCAGGAATTCATAATTCTCTTCGGTATGTTTTGAACATAACTTTAATAATAAAACTAATGCACAAATTATTAAATAAATATTCAAAATAAATAAAATAAACGAGGTGGACTATTACAGGTGTTTTGACAACAATACGTGTATTGTTTTTGTGTCAAGAATAATTAATAAAATGGTCCGTTTTAATATTTATTGTAGTTAGTTCCAACTAATAACATAAAATATAATCTTTTATACGTTTTGGGGCTTTATCGATATAAGTATTTATGGCCAGACCAAAATTGTTTAACAAAAACTTTGAGTCCTAGACCTTTAATGAAAGCAATATATATTCAAAACAAGCAAGAGCTACAAATTTCGTAAGTCAATCTTGGAATTACGAATTCTATAGAGGGAAAATTTGGAACTCATAACAATAGGCAAAGGTGGGGAGTAAAATTATGAGGTTTGTTGTTATTTGCAAATTGTTTCGGATGCTATGTTGGAAATTTGCCTTTAACTTTACAAAATCTGAGTTGAACAGAGATTAATGGGCTGAGTTTTCATTTTACATGTACGGTGTAAGGCAATAGCTTATGGTATTGTATTATTTACTAGCTGTGCTCTGCGCGCGTGGCTATACCTCCAACAGATAAATCAGAGTAAATTATCACAGCAATATATAAAATTTATTAGAATGACAGTAGCGCCATCTGTCAAAAATTAGTCGTACCATCTCAGAATCCTTTGCGGGCAAATGTACTTTACTAAAGATCATCGTATTCTCAAATGCATATTTTATGATTCTATATACATACACATACAAAATTTCAACCCAATCCGTCAAGCCGTTTAGTAGTTTACCCGTTTTTCCACGGGAATGAAGTACTTTCCCACGGTGAAAAATAGCCTATGTTAATCTGTGTAATGTAGCATTCAAATAGTTCAAGAATTTTTGAAATCGGTCCAGTAGTTTCGAAGCCTATTCGTTACATACATACATACAAATCTTTCCTCTTTATAATATTAGTTTAGATATTTATTTCATATTATCCTACTAATATTATAAATTCGAAAGTTTGTATGTTTGTTTGTTTGTTTGTTTATTTGTTACTCCTTCACGCAAAAACTGCTGAACCTATTTTTATTAAATATGGCACACACAGAGGGTAACTTGGATTACATAGTATATTTATCCCATAGCTGATCATAATGCTGTCCTACTTACCTTAAACTGCAAATTACCTAAAATTAATAACGCTCGCACAGTATCTAAATTAAACATTAATACACTCGAAACATGTTTACGTAATGTAGACTTTGTTCCAATTTACAATTCCGCTGATCCGCAGTTCTGTATGAAATATCTAATTGAACAACTTCAATGCGCAATAAAGAAATGCACTACTGTAAATCGTTTGACTAACAAAAATTATAATATAAAACCTTGGATCACGCCAGGCCTTATTCGGTGTATGAGAAATAGAGATAAACTACATATGAAAGCTAAAGCTGATCCGCATAACTTTATATTGCAATTAACGTATAAAAGGTACAGATTGTAACAACCTTCTTAAAAAGCTAAAAAACAACTACGAGCAAAAATCCCTTGAACAGGCTGGAAATAATAATAAAAAGATATGGAAATGTATTAAAAATGCGACAAATTATAACAAAAACTACGAGGAGACCTCATTAAATTTATTAAAGTCACACTCATCACAATTACTATCAGCCAATATAGCTAATGACTTTTTTGTTAATATCGGTAAGTGTTTGGCAGAGAAGATGCAATGTCAGCCGTTTTGTACGAGTGTAAGCACACCATATTCGGCCAATATTCTTAAGTCTTCCTTTGTGTTATTAGATACTGACGAAGCAGAGGTAGAACACATCATTATGAATTTAAAGGACGAATGTGCAGTAGGCTGGGATAATATAATAATATATCGAACAAAATCATTAAGCAATTTAGACGTATAATAATCCCTCCACTGACATACATTTTTCAAAAGTGTTTGACTCTAGGACTTTTCCCGAAGTGTCTGATAAAAGCCGTTGTTATCCCTATTTATAAATCTGGAAGTAAAATTGACGTCACAAATTATAGGCCAATTTCCTTACTGTCTTCCTTTTCTAAGATTTTAGAAAAAATTATAAATAAAAGGCTAGTAAATTACCTGGAGAAAAAGTCTATATTATCGAAAACGCAGTTTGGTTTTAGACCTAAATTATCAACTTCTGACGCCGTACATCATCTAACAGAGTATCTTGTGCAAGAACTGGATAAAGGTAACCATACCATAGGAGTGTTCCTGGATCTTGCAAAGGCATTTGATACTGTCTCTATCCCCATTCTATTGCGTAAGCTAGAGAACATAGGCATAAGGGGCAACCGGTTAAAACTATTCACCAGTTACTTAGAAGAAGGAACTCAATGTGTAAGAATAGGTAGTGTTGTTAGTGCTGAGCAGGAAACCACTTTCTTTGGTATTCCTCAAGGAAGTATTATAGGACCAACTCTATTTTTGATTTACATAAATGACCTTTGCAGTTTGAAGCTAGACAATGGCACAATTATCTCATACGCTGACGACACTGCCATTCTTTTCTCATCAAATTCAAAATCAGAATTGTACGAGCATGCGCAACGGGGATTCAATGTTGTAAACAATTGGCTTCGACAACACTTACTAACATTATATACGGATAAAACTAACTTTATAAGATTTTCGATGCGTAAACGAAATACATCAGATTCAAATTCAAAATTGCTTGCTCATTGTTGTAAAGACCCAGCTAATAATAAATGTGCATGTCCAGAAATAAAAAGCACAAATAAAATAAAATTATACACTGGTACAATTATACTTAGGCATTTTGATAGATGAAAACCTTACATTTAAAGAGCATATTATCGGGGCTTTATGTAATATAATTATAAAGTTGATTTTTGTGTTTAAAAAATTGCGCCATATTGCTAACTTTAACCTTATTAGGCAAGTTTATTTCGCTTTATGCCAATCATTAATAACTTACTGTATCTCATCATGGGGTGGTGCAGCTAAAACGCTGCTATTATCCGTCGAGAGAGCACAAAGAGCAATTCTCAAGGTGTCTACTGGTCGCCCTTTCCTGTTCTCTACTAACCTTCTTTATAAATCTTGTAAAGTCCTAACAGTCCGACAGCTTTTTATACTACACATAGTGTTAAAACAGCATGCAGCTTTGTCCGACCACACTCAACCTACTAACAAGAGAGGAAGAAATAGAGTATGCTCCCAAAGTCTTGCCATAAAACATACTTTTGCAACAAAATTTTACATATTCCTAGGCCCATATCTGTACAACAGACTAAATGCACTGTTGGATATTTATCGGCTCACCCACATAATGTGTAAAAAAACTCTCCAGATGTCCCTACAAAGTATGTCTTATGAAGATACAGAGAATTTATTAATTAGGTTAGATTAGACTTTACATATAATACTCCCTTTCAAAGTTTGTTTTTTAAGTTAAGTTTGTTATATAAATGATAAAATATGATAGTTATAGAAAATGGAGTAGCTCTTTTAGCCTGAAACACAGGATTTCCTAGTTCAGGCACCCATGTTATTATTAATACCTAATTTAAGAAAATATTGTAAACATAGTCTATAATCTTCGTATGTAAACTTTTGAAATAAACATTATTATTATTATTATTATTATTATCCCGAAAAAAATTTCCTATGCCTTGGGGTGATTTTCTATTTTTCACGGGATCGAAATTTACGCGGGTGAAACCACTGAGCGCAGCTAGTGTATAATATGAATTGATTAATGATAAGTAGATACAAATTATTCTTAAATATAAAAGCCATATAATTTTAGATGCTTGTCTATCTAGAGAGATAATTGATCTGTTTCTATAGTATGACCGGGTACGGTGGATTTTTATGTACAGCCGCATAATTTTTAAGCATACTTGTTGTTCTTCTCCCCCCTCCCCCCCTGTACTACATAACCTTCACAGGCGGTACTACGTGTGCAAGAAGTGCCTGCACTGCGTCTGCGCAAATTTTCTTCCTATTTTAATATCAAAATAACAAATTAAATGGTTATAATTTTCTGATTAACAAGCGGCTTTTTGACTGGCGTAACCCGCGTGCTCCGCTCCTTTTAGTCGCAGGGTGTTGGTATGTGGTCTCATAGCAATAATTGTAACAATTTTCACAGCTGTGGGCTGCTCGGTTATATACCCCCCTATACCGTAAAAAATACACAAATTATACCTACGTTCATTCATTGCACCACACGACGCTACATTCTCGACGCTCGTGCTGTACACTTTTTTGCAGTAAAAGATTTAAACTGTGGGCACTTTACTTCTTTTTATTTGCTTTTCATAATATTTACTGAATATATACTGACGTTAACCGCTGGGGAAGAAAGGATCTCGATATGTATATGTAGCGTGTGTTGACGACTTGGTCTAAGTGGCGGGGAGCCGCTGCATGCAAGTGGCTCTTGTGGCGCTCTACGGGGAAGGCCTACGTCCAACAGTGGCTGCTGGTTATCGTGTAATCATATACCAGAAGCAAAGTTGATGGGTAGTACTTGAAAATGTTGATTAGTGCTGTATTATAAATTAAAAAATATTTCACTCAAAAACTATTGACCGTTGATACTAATTTCTGATTCTTATTTCATGTAATTGTTTTTTAATGTTGAAACCACAGGAACAAAAAATAAATGCCAGCCTAACTGTTTCACGTATTGTTAATTGGTGATCCGCATTGCGAATCGCCTCTCGGATGGGTAAAAAGGGAAGGAAAATGGGGGAAAGGCCACGAGGGGGAATTATGTTCTTATAGGACTGATCTGAGGCTTACTCACCTGTGTCTGCTTCGACGCTACGCCCGCACCAAATGTAGAATTAATAGTTAAAAGTATTATTTGAGCACAATTATTAACATATAAGCACTATAGGCACGATACAAATAGTTCTTGCACGAATATTTGGAATAATACAAGCAATAAGCGACTATTAGATTCCTTTTGCGTGCTCCCGGCACATAATTACGTAAGCGAGCCGATGTCAAACAGGAAGTGACCGGGTCCTGCGCGACGTGAGCTAGTGTTTTGCCGCGTTTTTTGTGGTGCTTCCCTTGAAACCGGTTCACTATCGTCTGTCCAAGTTTTGGCGGGAACATTAAACATTATGAAGGTAAATTAGGACACTATCAAAATAAAAAAAACTACTTTCAAACAAATTTTCTTTTAAAATTTGATCTAGTTCCGATCTAACAACATTGCTACTTACATAATTAAAAATGTGAAAAATAATGTGTTTCAAAGCTTACAAAAACCCCATTTTATATAATCTATATTAATATCAGAAGGTTCAGCAAGTAATGCGAAGAATTGAAATAATTAATAAACATTGACTATGACTGGCGTTTGACACGCATGACCACAGAAAAAACAGCCAAGACGTCGTCGTTTCGTTTCTCACAACAAAGGCCAATATAATTTGATGTCTATTTAACAGAAATTATATTTTAAGTTTTTATTCATCATTTGGTTGCAAATATGACCAAAGTTATCTTTATGATAATATTATAGTGAAATATGAATGACTTTGGGCAAAAATGTCTATTTTACTTTAATAAAAATAAAGCAGCGAACTAAAATTATATCATAAAAAGGGCTAACGTTACGTTTGATCGTTTTAGTTCTAACTCTATTACTAGGAAAGTGAAATATAATAAGTGTTTATCGGCTGAAGTATACTGCACCCTTTTATGATTTCTTTTTTTAATTAACTGTATGAGAGCCTTAGATTACTAAATGATCTAAGATGAGAGCGCATACTACATATGCATTTTTTTACATAGTAACTTTTGAAAGATTGTCAATACACTAACGCCCTTTTAGAACAAAAGATATACATTTACAATAAACTGGTCTTACAATCTCGTTTTATATAAAATTCTACTTTGGCCCTTTTAGCATCAGACCGCAGAAATAATTTAATAAAGTTGAATTCTTGGCATATGACTTGAAAAATGCCTTAGAAATAATGTGATGAAGTTAACGTCAATGAATTTTCTCTTTTGCATTCTTTCTTTCTATTATCTTTTCAAACTGGATATTGGATGCCTTTGTCGCATAGACCACTACTACTAAACAATTTTAGTGTCCTATATCTTTATGAACTTTGATGATTTAGCTAGCCTTTTATATAGTAGGTGATCCATATCACAAATATTATCAAATTAAACACAAGTATTTTCATCTTGTAATACGCATTGTTACCTATTATAAAGCTTACATTTCGATACTACATGTTTATTACTTACAAATTTTTGATGCTATTATTTAACATTTTTTAGTTTGATATTTCGTTGAGCCAGAAAAATACAAGCGAGTTTCAACATGATTTAAGTTAAGTTGACAAACTTAAGTTTACTTTCGTACAAATGATAAAATGTATTTGTATGTTCTTCTTGCATATTAAAACGGAGCAATGAATTTATGTGTTTTCATGTGTGGCGAGCAGCAAACACTGCTTTTTCCCGCGGGAAATTATCTTATTATCTCAAAAAATACACGTTTTATGCGCTTTACTGACGTCATTACGTAGGTACCAGCTAGTTTACTTTGCTGCGCTCCGCGTTTTCGCCCGCGTCAGTATCTAGATGAAAAGTAGATGTTGGCCGATTCTCATACCTAGCCAAAGTTCATTAGACTTGGTCTAGCCGTTTCGGACCCTTCGTCCACGTTCGCAACTACAGTTTCGTAACCAGTTACAAAAAAAGATTTTTATTTCGCTGTTTCGTAACTAGTTATGAGAGAAGAATATTTTTTCCTTTTTCGTAACTATTTCTTGGTTACAAACGTGGAAAATTTAATATACTTGAAACCTTTTTATGAGTGAGTAGGGGACAGCGGGGTTGATGCTAACGGTCATCCCTTGTAATAGTTGTGCGCAGTGACCTTGGATTTAGAGGCAAACGAATATTTCATATTTACGAATTATAATAAATAATTATTTATTCGCAAAAATAAATTAAAAATTATTGTAAATCAAACTCTGTTTTGTAGACACCAATAGTAAGCACATTCTTTTCAGAAACTACAAAAGGAAGAGCTCACAGGGATCCACGTCTCAAGAATTTGTTTTATTCTAAAGCCAATAAAACATTCTCATTAATATAAATCACATTTTATTTAAGTGTTAATAGATAGAATTTAGTCTTTGTTAATAATAGCCCCTTACGTTAATATTTACACCAGCTCTGTTAATTTTTGCACTATACATTGACGACCAGGCTGGCGCAGAGGTACAGGGCTCGGTTAAGTACGCATGTTACGCCAGGGGTCTCGGGTTCGAAACGGGTTTATCTATGTATTATATTACATAAAAATCTTAAATACCTATATATAATTTCTTTAATTTATAAAAACATATTAAATATACTTGCGTTGTCTAGTACCCGTAACACAAGTCCTTACGATACTTAGCACGCAACGTGATGTGTTATATATTATTATAATTAATATTATTATATTATTATCTATATTATTATACATTGGGTAAGTATTAACTACTACTACTACTAATCTAGCTGATGATATTTGAACTGAAACCATAGCTGAATAACCAAAGCATGTAAAAAACAAAAAGTTGATACGTACTTAAAATCTCTTTGTAAGTGACTCTTAACAAAAACGATTAGTGTCGGTTGATAGCTGTCTGTCATTATATTATATTACACATCAAATTGACAGAAAAATTATGCAATTGAGTAGTACTAGTTCCTTTTAATGGAGAAATCAATGATTTTCTTGCCAACTAAAAGGGGTGGCAGCAAACTTATATACCTACGAAGGACATATTGTGTACCATTTACGTAAAACATGTATCAATGGCAATAAATTTTGGAGTGATGAGTATGATAACTGACATTGTGACACGAGAATTTTATACTTTTATTAAATAATATACTTTTTTATAATATAGAGTTTAATGTTTATATTTAAAAAAATATTATATTATAATATTTATTATATATTATACTATATATCTATAATATTAGTCCAGTAAATTTCGCCAAAAAACTGACCCTACCCGTGAATACTTAGTTCTTGAATTTTTTTTCTTAGGTCCCTTGGGGAGGGAGGAGGTTCACTGGGAGTGTAAATTCAAAAAGAAGACCGGATCAGGTCAGGCACCTGCGTATATTCGAAAAATGTTTTTTTTCCATAGAAACGGTTTTTTGAATACCTCAACCATTTTTGATTTTACAGTAAAATGATTTTTTTTCTCTAAAAGTTCCTTACAATTTATCTTATGGATCAATATTTTGTAAATTAAATTTAAAAAATTAACAAGTTCTTAATATTTACATTTTTTATTTTCAGCATTTGTTGTTATAGCGGCAACAGAAATACATAATTTGTGGAAATTTCAGCTTTCTAGCTATTCACCCAACTTACGCTTCGTGTTACAAATTACAGTAAATACTCGTAATAACAATACATTCAAGATTTTGATTGCAGAAATACATGTAATATAATATATCTATACTAATATTATAAAATGGATAGATTTAGATGCATGTAACGAATAGGCTCCGAAACTACTGGACCGATTTCAATTTTTTTTCACCATTTTTGCTAGACAACATTTTTAACATAGATATCTTTTATTCTGTGTTATCATTCTGTTTTCAATCATAAGTCCTGTGCTCAAAAGAAGCCAGCGATACTCTACTGCTAAATACATGTAATTTATCCCAAAAATTAAAAAAAATATGTCTAACCGTGCGAAGCTAGGACGGGCCGCTAGTACATAAATTAATATCTACGACCTAAGCGGGATTTCAACTGGCGCCCCTGGAGCAACATGCTTAGCTTAGCCGAGCTAATTTACCACAGCGCCAACTGGCGCCCCTGGAGCAACATGCTTAGCTTAGCCGAGCTAATTTACCACAGCGCCAACTGGCGCCCCTGGAGCAACATGCTCAGCTTAGCCGAGCTAATTTACCACAGCGCCAACCGGTCGCCTTTATTATTAATGTTTTATATTCGTAATTTAGTTTCTTTTCAATATTATTAAGATAAGTAAGTAAATGGAGGGCGATGTTAAAATAGTATTAGTACACTTTAATATTTGATAATTTTTTTGTCTGTCTGTTCGTCTGTTTGTCCAGGCTAATCTCCGAAACTACTGTACGGATTCAAATAAAACTTTTTATGCTGTTTAGATACTAGGCCTGGTCAACATCAAAAACACTCACTTTACTGCGGTAAAATCGCTTTTTAGGGGTCCATATCTCAAAGAGAAAAATCGGAACCCTTATAGGATCGCTTTGTTGTCCGTCTGTCTGTACGTCTGTCAAGACCTTTTCCTCTAAAACGCGTAAAGGGATTAAGCTGAAATTTTCGTCAAATACGGAGGTCAGTTACGTCTTGATTCTTGAAAAAACCACACTTCTAAGTGCACAAAAAAAAAGTTCTTTCTTCAAGTTTCTCAAAGTCTTCTTCTATGCACAAATTTTGTATGAAAACGTACTTTGTCGAAAGCCAAAAACCTATCGGGTACTTCCCGTTGACCTGGAGTTGTGATATTTGGCAAGAAGCAGAACTTATAGCACATATATAGGAATAAAATTATTTTACATTTTATTCTTTACGTACTTACATAAATAATAAGGATGATGTTGGTGAATAATAAATATAGCTTATATGATTATAGTAGTTTATGCAACTGTCGTATAATGAAGGGTATTAAAACTCGAGTGTGTGTTTATGAAACGAGCGAACGCGAGTTTCGTAACAGTAACACGAGTGTTTTAATACCCGTGTTATATGCAGTTGCACAAACTACTTTATCTTCACTAATGCAATTAATCAATTAATCAAACATTGCGAAACATTAAATTCACGCGTACGTGTATTGCCACAGCGAACTTGCCGCCATTAACCCGTGAGAAGGCGCGCTATGAGCATTTTGCTCATCACGTGCCTATCCGCGTAAGTATTTTTTTGTTTGTAATACCATTCATTTTGTCTTGTATTTTGATTATTGTACATATTTATGTAATTTATCTTAGTAAATATATTGTTAATATATTCTGTTAATTGTTTTTGGTATAGAAAGTGAAGGTGAATGGCCAATGGGACGCTAAAGTTTATAGTTGGCTAGCAGACCCCGACTCGGAGGAAGACGAGTTATTAGACAATGATGATGTTGGCGTGGAGCGTGCTGATGATGTCGAAAGCGACGGTGTAGTCATAGAGAGTCTCCATGAAGATAAATATATGCCATACGTGTTACGATAGTAACATTAGTCAAGATGACATGCAAGAATAAAAATCCAATTTTTTGTTTAATTTTGTATTTTTTTAGGTTATTCGTTAATTAGCCCAAAGTGAAGGACAAAGTTAATACGTTATTTTTAGTTAAGCATAAGACCGATTTTTTTGTTAATTAATGATAATAATTAAACTATTTATTTAGTGTCTTTTATTTATTTTGATGTTATTAAATGTAACCATCCACTATTGGTATATACCAATAAATTACTATTTAGTAATGTGAGCATTTTGCTCACGCACGCCTCCTCGTGTTATTTTTTAGGGCGCGCCTTCTCACGGGTTAAAATCTAACCAATGAGAGCGCAGCTGCAGCGCGCGCAGGGCCAATCAGGATCGAGCGCGCGCTGTTAAGGATTTTGACATAAGGCTAACCCACCAGCACAATGTTATAATGAGATTTTACGATATCTATTTGGATATTATAACATCATGTCAAATTGCTTAAATTGAGTTTTTTGTTGTCTGAGCTATAACAGTAGTTATTATAAGTCAAGTATTGGAAACATAAGTAGAATGTTACAACATTAGTGTAGATAAAATATATTGTATAGCTGCTAAACCATTCTCAAATCGAAGAGGATTTGAAAAGGGTTCAAATGAACACACAAAAAAATTCGTCAAAATTGTCCCAATCGTTTAGCAGGAGTTCAGCGACATACTTAGTAGGTACCTACCCGCACACAAGAAATATACATAGTCGTATATAAAATGTCTATTGTCTATTTTAATTTATTTTAATTGTAGTTATGAATGTGAATGAATTTAATGTGATGTGATGATTACTAACATAGTTTTATGAATCGCTGCCTTGAATGAATAGGTACTGTTGTAACTCAAAATTAGTGAATTTTTGAGTAGAGCAGTTTGTAGTTTTTTTGAAAGTTTGAAGTACTATAATGTTTTATATATTGTGTGGATGTTTATCAAAGATTACAACAATTTATATTAATTAGTAGTTTATAAGAAAATAACACTTACTTAATTAAACAAATAGAAAATACTACTATCCATTAACTCATTAGAAACTACCGCACAAAATGTAATCGACGAATGACAGGTGCAACTTATTCAGTTGCATCTTCTTATATATAAGCTTTGTTATGTGTATTAGATGTACTAAATAAATAAATAAACAAAATATATGAAGCCATTCAAATATTTAGTTTAAAATGTGTGATTGCTGCACCTCTTTAGCTGCACCCACGTCACGCTTGGCATAACAATACGTTCGCCGAGTAGATAATACATATACCTTTTTTTTTTGTTCTCGCAGGGGAATGCATTTACGTACGCCTGGGTGGCTCCTGGTACAGTGTCGGGCTCGGCGTTTGGTACGCCCCTACCGACTAAACCCCTGCAGGTGCCTTCAGCCTCTTTAAGTGGAGGATCCCGGATCTGCATGCTACAGAACCCTCCAGCAACAGGCTGGCCTCGGCGAAAAGGCCAGACTCTTCCTCAACGGGGACTGTCCGGCAAACATAATACATAATATACCTATAGCAGATTCGTGTAATATAAAAATCATACGCAATTTCTTAGAGCCTGTCCAGATGAGGCGTTTTACGCGCAAGTGCACACGCGCGTTTCAATTTTTGTAGCATCCAGATAACGCGTTTTACGCGCGTGTCTCTGCTGGGAGGGATTTAGCCAGTTACAAACATGGACTCGGAGACAGCAGTTGTGTTGTGGCTTGCATACCGTCGATGGAAACATCGTAAACGAAGAGAACGTCGACGATTTAACGTGCATTCAATTTTACGGGACAGAATGACGCATAGTATGTTTATAACATTATATCAAAATCTCAGGGAACACGATGAAAAGTTTTTTAATTACTTCCGGATGTCAGTAGCATCGTTTGATGAATTACTAAAAATTATTCAAGAAGATTTGACTCCAAGTCAAAATTATGTGGTACGAGATACTGTTTATTTATAATTAATATTATTATTATTAATATATAATAAATATTAGATAAAATACGTCCACTCGCAACGGACTCGCGCGTAGTACTGGACGGCAGCAATGGTACCCGAGTATCTCGACTCGCGCGTCGCTCGCGCGTTAAACGGGCGAGTCGAGAGTCTCGCGCATTACACGCGTTTTACGCGCGAGTGACGAAACGCGCGTAGGCATTTGGACGGGATATATGTAGCTCTAGTATCTCGAGTACGCGCGAGTGCCAACGCGCGTGTGCACTCGCGCGTAAAACGCCTCATCTGGACAGGCTCTTACCCTGATGGAATACAATTTGAGTCAAGCTTGCTACTTACAGACTGCAAGATCTGTAAATAGAAAACACTGGTCGATGTCTGAACCTATTTATATTAGATTTACTCTAACGGAAATAAAAATAGGAAAGCTATTTTAAAATTCTTGACGATAAATAAGTGTATTTGCACCAGCCTCGTTTGTTCCTGTTGATTCTCGTTGATCTGTAACAAATGTAACAACGCGCAACATACCGTTATTTCTCCTGACATTTCAAACGGGTTGCACCGACCGTGGTCACACATAAATTAAATAATCATGCAACGCATAAGTTTAAAAGTATTAAATGTAACAACTTTCTCTGAGTAGTATAAAGTAAACCTGTCATAGGGATAGAAGGAAATCAATAAAATTAATAGATTTTTGTAAGTGCCTCCGAGAGTTCTCAAGAAGTCTAAGAGTTATTTGGAGAGTTCTCGGGGAATTCTCGGAGGGTCTCGAAGAATTATTGAAAGGATGGTGAAAGATTTAAGAATTTTTTTGTGATATTAAGGATTTAAGTTACTTACTTGAACGTGGTTCTCGCGAAGTCGATGGAACGAAATGAGACGGCTGAGCCAGTATCGTGGTAGGTAGGTGATTCGTTTTTCGCCGATATGGTCAGCTGGTCACCAGGTCGCGGAGCACGCCGCACCTCATGAGGTAGTCCTCTGCCGACAACTTTCTTTACGATTTGACTATTCGCTCGGCTAACTCCTGGTGCAAAAGCATGAATATTAATTCCAAAGTTATCACAGTACTTTTTAGATTCGAGTAGAAACTCTCTCCCTCTATCATTTACAGGAGGAACTGTGGCGATATTTCTTGCATCTGTGCTCCTAGTGATCTTGATCGCAGTACACCAACCCACAGTGAATTGTTTATGGTACCAGCTTCTTGGTCCTGGGCATTAGGTGGCTCCAGCTGATGTGATGTTCTTGTTCATTGTTGAGGGCGTGTCTTGGGTGGGAACTCCTTGATATCCCACTTCTGATAACGAGACAGATATCTCAGCCATGTTTTTTTAAATGGGGGACGTCAGCACTGCTGACGTCAACAACTTCACGACGATGCTGGTCCATGGTAGGTTTTCAAATAAAACTATTCCAACTTCACAACAGCTTAGTTTTAATTATCTGGGCAGCGTAACGTTGTTCCAGAGAGCTTCACACTGTACGAATACTTCGATTACAATGATTCTTTTTGTCGTAAATGCGGAGAACTTATATTGCAAGTAACACGTGTTCAACTAATGAAGCTAATGATTGCGATAACATTCAAGAATTTACACTTTTACAATCAATTGTTTCATTTTAATAAATCAGGTAGTCTTCGCGCCGATATATACGTTTTGATGCTTTCTTTTTTGGGTTGTGATTCCTCGAGTCCGTCAATAAATCAGTACTTTACAAGTAACGTCGGCCACGTTACTTGTAGAGTACTGATTTTATTTTAGTGATTTCTGTTTCAAAATCGGATTCAGTTGGCCATGTAGCGCGGGTCTGGGCTATGATATTGCATGTCCATAATTTCTCAACCAGATGAGCACGGAATAGATAAAAGAGGTTGGAAAGGAAAATATGCTTGAATTGTATGAAAACCAGTGTCGCCGTTTGTCTCCCCACTCTTTATTTTTACTACTAACGCAATTCAATACGTACGTGCATTTCGCACATATGTGCAGAAATCACTTAGAACTCTAAGTTACTATTGGTTCACATACTAGAGCAATTTCTATAAATGACGTGCATTTGACAAAAATGCTTGACACGCATAAAACACAACATATACATAACTAGGGTTGCAGTCGACTATTGATGTCGATAGAAATCTTTAACACGAGATGAGGGATATAAATGTTGGTAGATAAAAAGGTAACACGGGTAAAAAAAAGATTTAACTGTATATAATTGTATATTATTTATATAAAGTAGGTATATTAAATATTTTAAGTGCTATTTGTTCAATTATTTTCCCCGAAATAAAATGTATTTATTAAGTAACATCCATTTGCTTTCTTGTAAATTAGAATTTTTCAAAATAAAGTGCAATCATAAATTTTTCTATAATAGCTTTAGTTAAATCTATTACATGGCTAGCTGTAGAATACAATCCAATCTCAAGGTAACTTATATTGCTGAATAATTGAGACCCGACAAAATTGCGTAAGATTTTTGATGTCAAAATATTTTTGTTAATTTGTCGGAGACTATCAGTGTAAATCTTGATGACTGCTTCTGAAGTTTTTCAAATTTGTATTAAATCTTTTGACCGGTATAATAGTCCACACTTATCTCTTGCTAAAATAAATCTGTGGTCAGTATTTATTTCATTACTTAATAGCGCTCCAATACAAATACTACAATCAATTTTTTTCATCAAAATATGAGCAATGTAACCAGCATATAGCTAATTATCTGGTTTCTAAATACTAAAATATTTTTGAAAAATAAATTTATGTCTTCATCTTAATTTGTTTCAAAAATTATTTCATCTTCCACTAAACCATTATTAGTCGTTTTATTTATACGTACTATAGGCGAAGATGTGCAATTGAGTATAAAATATATAATATAATATATTGACAATAAAATACTTGGAAATAAAAAGGCTCAGAGGATGATAGAGTATGTCATGTACCTGTATATTTATATTATTCAGAATAGACATATCTTCAATTTTAATACAAAACTTTTCTTGAATTTTATGTAAGATAACTTCAATTTTATTAATTTTTTTCTTCAGCGTTCTATTTTGTGCTTGTATTCTCTTAATCTGTAACTGGCCTCTTGATAATGTATTCTTTATTATTTTTAAGTTTTCTTTTCCTGGGTGACGATGAGTTAGAAGTTGATATTAATTCTTTCTATAACAAAACAAGATGTTATCACTATACTAAAATTTATTAATTTATAATGTGAATGTTTATTTATTTAAAATTGAGATATTTACTTCTGGTGTTCGTCTATTCATTGAGGTATCTTCTCGAGAAGAGGAAGCAGCTAAATTTGAATCAGTTGTTTCTTTTGAATGATCAATCTGCTGTAATTTAAATTTAATTAATTTTAGAAAACGAAACCATGTGATTTATATTTCCTTGAAGATTATATTAAATACTAATATAGTTTGAGAAAATTTACGGAAGTGCCTGTTAAATACAGTACAATACTCAATTTTTATAATAGGAATAGTTCCTGGTTTTAAATATCTAGTACCAGATTTTTTTATGATAAAATCGCCTTCATTAAATTGTTCCGAGCAAATGGTACTTGTTATTGTAGGGAACCAATCATTTCTACCCGTTATATTCATCCATTGCTCTCGAATATACCTAATATACCTTTGAAAATCTAAAATAGTAAAATGTATAAAAAATTGTGAAAAATATATTTTATTATATTCGTACTAAATTAATTAGTCAATATAATTTATTCGCTCCTACAAAAATCCAATTAATCGAATTTTTTTATCGAATAAGTCACATTTCTTATTCGTTGCCAAGGACTCCCCAAAAACAAAGCCCAACCCATGCGATGCGTCTACTCGTGAAGTATCGTCTCTATACAATACACTGCGTGCTATCAATGGTGTTGCGTGGATTGCTTGCGTACTTTACAGAAAATGTATATTTTTTTCTATTTGTTTGCAATATTGTTGTTTTGATCGGTAATTACGTAATATAAAATACATTTTTGAAAAAAAGACTAGACTAAGTTTTTCGACTTACCTATGAAAAGAAATACCTCCCTGCTTTATTACTTGATGTCTGGCTTTTATTTTTACAAATAATAATAGCGCAAAACGGCATTTTAAACAAATTTCACGCAGCTCTTGTCACAATCACACTGCAAGAGCGGCTAAAAGCACGACATTCACGTTTCGTTTCAAGTATGATTATCTATCATATTTCCATTCCAACTTTATTTATCTATTCCGTGCAGATGAGAACTATACCGAATATAACGAAAAATGAAAAATAATATTTTATTGGTATTTGTAAAGTATTCTTAAGAGAAGTGAGTCGCTCGTTGGTGTCGCATTTTATACTGCACTAAGAGGAAAGCAGAATTGTTATTTTCTCTCGTCTCTTGATTTTTATAGTCCCTGGGATATTTAAAAATAAAGTGATGAGCTAAATATAAATAAGACAATGAAATATTTTTCTAAACTTCCCTGCAGGATAAGAGTATGTACATAATATAGTGTGCATATAATGATGTCCTCAGTTTCCGCGAATGTTATTCATTACAATAAAACTATTTGTTCTGAACCACATGTGCTGCCATCTAGGCGAGTTCAGCATATTTAATGTAATCAATATTGTAATACCGGTGTGGGCCGCCAGAGGCGGTTCGGTCGCTGTTTACCGGGCGCGTTATTGCGACGCGTGAGTTTGTAGGTTAGACACCATATTGTTGCATCTCTTGAGAGATCGATCGCGTAGTTAATTGTTTACGCCTATTTGGTTTTACGCCTTGTTTGATGCCGCTGAGATCGGTCGCGTACATAATTTGAGACTTGAGTTTATGATTGCTAATTTAAGTTAACTGTTGGTTCCCCTTTTGATATTATCGGGAGTGTAAATTAATTGACTAACTAAATGAACTTGTGATTGATTGGTGCTTACGGGAAAGCTAAGTATATCTCATTGCATGTGTAAAATTTATGGCCATGAGTTCTATAGTTGTAATGTGATATATTAAGCCGTACTCCAGATACGCAAGAGACAGCAAGGTAATTGCATTAATTTTAAGATTTAATATAGCTCTGCGTAATCGCAGACAGGTTCATTCTGATTTGAGCCCTGTGTATAATAATTCACTACGCAACAAATCCAGGGTCAGAACTGAACACTATTTGAACGAATTTTATCTCGGTTTATTTAACATTTTACAAGCTTTACAGCAGCGATGGTCAAGGGTGTTGGTGGATGACAGATGAACTCTTGTGAAATAACTTATACCTCAATTTAATATAAAAAGTATCTGTATAACAGTATATATAGTATAGTAATATAGAAAATCTGGTTTGGTGACTGTCGACGTCCACATCAGTATAATCATGCATGTTATTGAGTATATCAATCAAAACTCACTAGTTATTATTTTGGACAAAAACTCAAAGTAGCTAGCAACAATCTTCTCAGTCATCTCCTCAGCGCAGTACAGAAACAAATACGCGTAAAATGTATTTGTGTTCTATTATAGTAAGTCTAACACAATGGTACTAAATCCTAACAAGTCGAAATACATAATACTTGGCTCTAAAAAACAAATAGAAAAGATAGAAAAAGTTATTCTCCCAATAAAAATTTTAGACAAAGACATTGAGAGAGTCAAAGAGGCACGTAATCTTGGAGTCATATTCGATCAAAATCTTCGCTTCGAAAAATACGTCAATACCATAATTGCAAATTGTTTTTATCGTTTAAAGCTGCTATACCGTATTCGCCCATACCTTAGTACGGAACTGCGCATTAGACTGTGCGAAACACTAGTTTTATCAAAACTCAATTATGCAGACGTGGTTTATGGCTTCAGACTGTTAAAGCGTTCAAAAGTTTCTGTACAAAGGGTACAAAATGCGTGCGTTAGGTTTTGCTGGGACATATCACCTCGAGCCCACATCACTCCATACCTAATCAGGGAGAAGTTTTTAAATATGGAAAATCGTAGGCGCCTACACCTAGCATGTTTACTGTTTGATGTGGTTTTATTCCAATTGCCAAAATATCTATATAGCAAGTTAACTTGGAGGGGAGAGGTTAACACACTGCATCAAACACGGTCACACTTGCGTAAGTTATGCATGCCTCGATTTCATACCGCTGCTTTTCGGGGAAGTTTTAAGTACAACGCAACCAAGTGCTGGAACAACTTACCTCCGCCCCTGCTAGACGCACGGTCAACTGCAAGTTTTAAGCGCAGATATAAAATAGTTTTATTTACAGAATTTAGCAGCCAGTTTTAGTTTGCTTTAGTCTACTGGTTCGGTTTACATAGTCTCAAAAGCTTGTGATATATAGTGTCTTCATGTTTGTGTATATGTTCACGTTTATATGTATGTGTATATTATTATCATTTATTTATTACCAGTGTTACTCAGTAATCATAAATATATGTATATGTGTTTATATGTATGCATTAGTATATTTACAGTTCCAAATTACCTTATATTTTGTGTTTTATTGTAAGTTTAACAATGTTTGTAAGTTTAAATATAAATGTCAACTGTGTCGCTTCAAACGGATGAAAGTGAGGGGTCACTGAAAATCAGTGTCATGTCATTACATAGTGACGTGACAAATGCTGAGTGGCCACCTGTTGGTCACATTATTTATTAATTGATAATAGTCTATTTCATTTTATGTCTGTAATATTGTGATCAATAAACTTATTTTCTTTCTTTTCTTTCTTCCTTTCTTTCTAATTCAACGTCTTAAGCACTTGACTTGTTTATAACTCGTGCACGACATGAAATCCATATCCCCTTATACATTTTCACAAGTTTTTAATTAGCTTCACCTGATATTAGTTTGTAATAATCTTCCAAGTGAAATTAGGTCCACATCATGGTTATCGCTTAGCTGAAATTTTGCATACGTATGTAAATCGGATGACAACGCAAAATTATTATGACATTAAGTTACATGTCATAATAGTTTTGCGTATTCCAATGATGGAGGCAGATGGTAGCTTCTCGTGTCCCTAATTTTGGCTGTAATAGAATCGAAGTTAATTTGATCCACTTCCCGGCAATATGTTTGCATTCTCATCTTATATACACCTGTTTAAATCAGGTGAGAATGCAAAAATATTATAGCTTGAAGCTGATCTGATAACGGAGACTGAAATGAGCATTGAAAATAATAAATAGTCAGTCCCGCTTCCCTTAACAGGGCAACTTGTTAAGATACCTTATATTATCCGCGTTTTAACTCCTCTGTTTCTTTTTATAATTACTCTTTGATTCGCGGGAATATAATAAATCCTTATTAATAAATAGTTTATAGGAACCATCTGTGTTAGCATCAGTTATTGCGGTAGTTCGCAATTTTGAAATCAAGTCGCAAATAATAAAACCGTCGAAGTGCGAGTCTGACTCCCGCACGTAGGGTTCCGTACTATTATGTATAAAAATAACTTGGTTTTTTTATAGCGTTTTTATAAACGATAAAGTTGTATTGGCGTTTTTTGAAAATGTGTTATGTCTTAAAAACTAATAATGATATTTCGCTCACACCAATATTTATTGAAAGTTTTCATTGAGATCTACAGGACATATATTTTTTAGATTTATTACTCTCTTAATTTAAATGTTAGAGTGAGGACTCATTTTTCGACTTTGAAACCGTCTATCTTTCAAACAATTGATTTGGACGAAAATTGGTTTAGTAACCTTAATGTAATAATTTTCAAAGTCCTTTCAATAAATACCATTCCATGTATATACAGGTTGGATGATTTTTTTTTAGGTATAGTTCTATGTATAGAGTGCCCCCCCTTAATATTTTAATCTATTTATTTTTGTTCGAAATTAGAATAATTTAAAATTCGAATTCCGTTCACAGAATACATCAACCTATAATGTTTCTGCTACGTAGGTCCAATAGTTTCGAAAAAAAAATTACTGTGACATATGAACGGATGGACGGCCGCAGGGTCCGTCCCGAGTCCTTCCGGACGGACAGAAAGACAGAAAAACATGGTGAATCTATAAAGATTCCGTTTTTTGCTATTTAGCTATGGAACCCAAAAAATTATGGCCAGATGGCGATTATTCAAGCAGATAAAATTTATAGTTTAATTAAGAAAATGTACAAAGGACCGTCCTACTTTATAAGCTCCTGAAACATTGGATTTCAATATTCCTATTCTTAGTTCAGACGGTAGAAACACGAATTTGGGTCGAATCGCCAGCGGAATCTCTCTTTGTAAAGTGTTTGCTATTGTAAATATATTTTTTTTGTACGGCTTCCGACGGAAGATAGTCTTTCGAAACTTTGTGATGGCCTTTATACGCATGGAGTTGATGCAGATGTGTCGTTTATTTCAATAGATTTGATGTTAATATCATCTACATTTTGCAGAGCTAGTACTGCCGGGGAGATACCTTTTGCTTACGCTATCCCGGCGTAACGTTAAATCTGTGATGTCGAAGAAGGTAAAGCATTTGTATAACCTTTATGTGGATGTTTACAGCTTTGTCTTAAAAAGATTCCGACTACTCGCTTGCCCCCCTTTAACTTTTTTTTATACCACAGAACTGAAGTAAAACTTATTGAATGCTTGCGATAGATACCACGTATGTTCAATACATGTATCACAGAATAAAATATTAATAATTATAAATAATTATTCTATATTAATTTTTTCACCTTCTTCTTTAGTGTTAAAACACAAGTTTATTTTATTCTTAAGTTACCTAAAACATATGTATATTCTGAATAAACTCTAATAATGTCTATAGCATAGATAATACATATATGGTCTATAGTACTTTTACTGTAGTGATGCCGCTCGATAGGCTTATATCAATAGACTATCAATAGTCTAACGATAGTTTAGCTATAATGAGAATATCTATAGTATCGATATTTTTGATGATCTGTAACTAGCTCACTCAGCTTCGTCCGCGTGGATTTTGGATTTCAAGAATGTAGGAGGGTCTCAATTTTTCGGGATGATTTTTGAATGTATGGAGTGGTTTCCCATTGTCCGGTCCGGACCTAATAATGGGATCCTATTACACAAATCACTTTTTTTTAATAATGAACTGTAAATCACCTGAGTTACGGTTCCATTTTAGTTCAAACAACTTCCCTTGATCTCGATTTTGAAAAGGGACAAGTATTTTAAACAACTTTTTGAATTATGAACTATAAACCATTTGAGTTAAGGTTCTATTTTAATTTAAACAACTTCCATTGTCCTCGCCTGACGTGTGCTTTTTTGTAACACTGTCATCAGCTTATCCCCAAGTCAAGTAAATGCACACAATAGAAGTTTTACTTCAAAAATCTTTCTACACATACAGGACTTGCTTAGGAATTGCATAATCTCTTACAGTTATATCTCTGATGTTTTAGTACTTGTTTGGCTCAATATTAGGTATTTGAAGGTTATTAAGTAATGTCCCTTTCATAAATACTCGCGTCCCATTAAATACTGCCAATTAATGAAGAAAGGGACATACATTTTTGAAAATGAAAAATATTTTTATATTTGATTTCTTCCATCATTTGACTACAGCACAATTTGATAAAAATATTGTCCCATTCATTTTTGCGAGGCTCTAGAAGAAAAATGTCCTATTCATGCCACTTTCCCGTAAATGTTAAAGTGCAATTTAATTCTAAATAGATTTACAGATTTAGCCTTTACGTCCATAAATTCGTCCCAACTACTGATCTCATTAATATTCATTATAGTTACTAATGGTCGCGCGCGGTGTTCTGACCACTAGGTACATCATACGCGCGGTTAATTATGGTTATGACGAATTACGGTCACATTATGAGTTAATTGGTTTAGGATTTCGATGAGTTTTATGATAAATTAATAAAACTATATTGAATTTTATGTTTGCCAGCTTGATCATCAATAAATAATAATGAAACCTTAAATCTCTGACGTCACATCGATAATAATGGCTTATTTTGGTAAAAAAATGTTTATGTGCACTGTGTAGGAATTATAATTTATATCAACTTAAAAAATACCTGAAAAAATTAAAATGTAATGAAAATAATTTTATTGTTTCTTTCAAAATATAATTAAAATAATATATTTTTCCTCGTTCTCTCGTTTCTCCGTCGTTTCATTCCTGACCTTAGAAGAAACGGTGAAATAAAGTCAGTAGGTATATAAAAGGATAGCTATATAAATTTGGAACTAAAAATCATAATAATAAATCCAGCAAAAACTGTTTCAATTTAAATGTGAATAGAAAAAGACCTGTCGTCGCTACGCACATCGCACAATGACAAAATTCAAAGGCCTTTAACGCCTATGACTTAATAAATGGGCTTTCAACATTTTTCATGCTGATAAATCGCAAACGTAAAAAATATTTTCTACTCCAATTACTATGCTGTGCCTCAAAAAAATAATAAATCTTAATTTTATTAATTGTGTACAAATTTTATCATTATTATTACTCAGTAATAATAATCCCTCAGTTTTCGTAAGTGTCGTGTAATACTTGATTGGTTAAAGATGATGATGATACAATGATACAGAACCGAAACATAATTTATGACATACAACTCAGTTTTATATCTTGATCTTCCAATTGATACCCTTCCGTGAGGGAGCACGTAGTAACGACAGCCGGGCTATGTGATATTTTAGTTCATTAAAACCCCTGCGGAAAACATTCTAGACCTTTGGAGGAATTGCGGGAAGTCTCTAAAACCTCTTCCTCTGCCCCTCTATAGGTATTTCCGTCTGTTAATTACGTCCTAAGAGGTCCTCATAGTATCTCTTAAGCATCTATTTACATGCCCATTCTTAAAAAAAATACAGCCCATAACAAAAGCGCGTTCGTTAAACAATTTCTTATAACGTTAAGCACCAATAATAGACTTTTTCCATTAAAGAAGATGTTTCCTAGGTAAAAGCTATTGGAATATATATGTGAATTAGTTATAAAGGGTGAAATATCAAAAAAATCTGTTCTTAGAATTAGATTGAATTGATGTGGCATATCAAACAGTTTATGAGAATTACAAATAAACCCTCTTATTATGAATCCTAATACTTAACAACCTTGTAATCAGCAAAATTAATGCTATACAGTAAAAGTTTTATCTGAGACCATCTTGCTTTGTCTAAGAAAAAATAAATCCAATGAAATCCTCACGTCCTCCTACAATATCTGCATATTGTAGGTTTGGTAGTCAAAAGTTTCACATTGTTGAATATTATGAGGTTAATAACCGACAGAACGGGGGCGCACCCTCTGATGCGTTAGCGGTGAGGCCGCAGACGAAGAGGAGATGCGGTGTGTCGTTGCCGTCCTTCCTGTCCTCTGCGGCCTGCAGGAGCGGCTAGGCACCGGCGCACAGTGGAAAATTTGGGCCCGTATCGGATCAAAAATCTGTAACTTCAAGGTTTTTCATCGTATTGTATTGAGATTTGGCACATGTATACAGTGATATACAAAGATTTTAAAAATAATCAATTTTTGTATTTTTTTTCAATGTATACATATTTATTTTAGGTGAAAAAAAAAGAAAAGAGAAAAAAAGTAATACGAGTAGTTTATTTTTTATAAATAAGTACTAATATGAGTAAAATTAAGAAAACTTAAACAATTACTTATTACACAAGCATAATAAAATACATAAAATTATAAAATCGTATAGTACCTATCTATACCTCACACCAAACTAATTGTCTCAGATTGTACAAATCTTATAATACCTAATATTATTGGTTTTAATAACTAGGTTTTAGTTACTTATAATGTCATATCTAATTGTTATTACCCTAGCTTTTCCTAACTAAAATTACTTCCGGTGTAAATGTAGGATCACCTTCAGATACCACCTTCAAAAGACTTAGTGCCTCTTCATCAAGATCCTTCACATTTCTCACATAAGACTTTCTTAAACTTGAAATTTATGGATCTGAAGTATATAAAAGCGTTTTAAAATACGTCTTCATTTTCTGGCATGGTGCAGGCGCATATTTCTGTAGTCTTTATTGCGCGACTCGCAAGATGCACAAATCTTCCGACAGTTGCCCAATAGGAAGAACAGAAAAATGTTTGATCACGTTTTCTCCGTGTATAAGTTATTTGAGCACGGATGATGGCATATAGTACCAATCATAGTTATTAACATAAATTCGCGCAGTTTCTAAGGCATTAACTCCAAATTTTACGGGATCGATCATCACGCGTTACAAATGTGCTCAAACCCATATTCTTCTAGTAAAAGAGTGTTTTTCCTTTTCTTTGTTGATTCTGAGCTCTCTCCATAAGCAGTGCACGGTCTTCCTCGTTCACCAGAAGTTAATGGCAGTGAATGTGCTTCAGACTCCGGAAACTGTACTGAATATCCTGACTCCAGCCAGCTTGTATTATTCCGAATAAGTTATCCTTTTTCCATGATGCTTGAGCCCAGCGCTTATTGAAAGAAGGCAGAATATGTCTTTGAATTTCACCAATTACAAAACACAAGTTGTTTTCAGAAACATTTAATGTTTGCTGTAGAACTATGGGCAACGATTCCAAGATTCTGCCACACTCAATATAGGGAATGATGAAATCGCCCTTAGTACAGTTGAAAGTTGACTTTTTTATGGAAATAACCAATTTAAATAAGTGTCACTTAATATGAAATACACGCTGAAGTGTGCAATTTGAAGATATTTGTTTCCCCTTATATACTGTTTTTTTTTAATTGAAATACGTACTAATATCAATGTTATGCATATTTACTCACGCAGGACGAGTGCAAAATAGATGATAAGCTATTTCTATCAAGATATTGTGGTTAATATTGTTTTTGTAAACTATGTCAGCAGTAAACGCAAAAGATACCGAAATATGTACTCCGACCGCTATCACATTTTTACCCATAACTTCCAAGATCGCAAACTTCCGCAGCTGATTTCTTAAATTCTTTAATTATGAATAGTTAGACTATCAAATAACATATAAAGTTGCGCGTGGGGAGACGTGGGTAAATGTGAAAACCTTCGACGAACAAAAAAAAAGTGAAAAATAGGGTATGTCAATTTTTAAGTACTTACTCAAAAATAAAAAGCATATTAAAAAAAGTTAATAGCTCATTATTAAGAACATAAAATATCCTTTTTAAAAATGTATAAAACCGCATGCATGTGCTAAATACTTTTTTCACAATATTTATTTGAATTATGTGTATGCAAACATTTGAATGAGCCATCCGCTACTTCAACTTACTTCAACCTAAGAAAAAAAAATATTTATGCAGTTTTAGTACAAAAAAATGTCTGATTAGGATTATTTGGTTATTAGAGTATCGAATGCAATAAATATTTCATTCAAATTGTGATATTTTCAAAAACCATTTATGATATGCTCTAGTTCTACCATTTTCCACTGTGCGGCGGGTTCGCGGATGATGCGAAAGCGTGCCCGTGTTCCCATCGTACGGTGTAAGGAGAAAGCACAGTGGGGGTTTAGCCAGTAAGAGTCCGGCATAATCCAGCTGCTACCCCGGGCGGCTGGATATCCATGAGGATTATCCACTATAAAAAAAAGGTTCATAATATATACTGGGAACATATCTATTATATAATTATATAACTATACCTATTCTATATATATGTACATAATTGTGTCTGTGTAATTGGTGGTGGTGTGTCTAGTCATATGTTTTATGTGTACATGTTATAAATTTTGTGTTACATTTTATTAATTACATTTTTTTTCTTTGATTTTCATTTGTCGCTTGTCTTTGTACTTTTATGCAAATTTATGTAATGTTTAGAGAAATAGACGCTCGACAACCATGATGCAACTCATTAATTTGGTTGAAAACCAGTGTCAGGTGACATGTTTATCATGTTCACCTGACTTGGCCGAACCAAGCCAATTTGACGCATCCGAGAGACACACAGCTTAGAAACATTTATATTATAGTTTATATTGTGTATGTGTAATGTACATGTCTGTCTCTTGTTTGTGTTCAAATAAATGTCTTTTCTTTCTTTCTTTCTTTCTATATTCACATCGTGGATTTTAAAGGACACCTAAGAGCTTCGATTGTTCGTTTCTCCCCCTTTTGCTATAAAAAGAATTCGTGGCATAATCGTATGAACATAACAACACAGGAGGTCTTATTTCAGTACAAATATTTCAACTCCCCAAATAATCTTTGACATAGTCACAATTTGACACCGATTTGAGGTCACGTGTCGACCCTTGCCGACCATAAATCATGCATTGTTGTGGACTACAAAAGAAGGCAGATTAAGGCTGTGAGTTCTATTGGTAGCTTATATTATTTGCATAGAATAAGATTAAATTTATGACGGTGTAGATGCGAAAGTCAATTTGATATTTTAATTAATTATTAATATTTATTTTACACACACACACACAGTTATTCAGTCGGAGTGCTAACATAGGACCTTAGGTTAGTTGTTGCTAACCTGCTAATCTTCAATATCATTATCATCATCATCATCACCCTTCATCAGTATAGTATCAGACACAGACCTATTCAAAGAACGCCAAATTATCACTTTTTGGCAGTCGCATTCATTATAAAAGGGTTTTTAAGTGGAGACAGTTAAGTAAGAGATTGTGCCACGCCGTATGCTTGCATGCAGCCGAATTAGGCCGGCACGATCAGGGAGGTACCTCTCGTTTGCACGAGACCGGCAGCGTTTCGTACGGTTTGTAAGTAACCGGTGGCCAGTTAAGGTAGGATGAGGAAGGAAAAAGAACTTGTGTAGCCTAAGTGGAAGTCCACGGGCGTCGGTATTAATGAAAATGGCTCCGACTGCTCGTAATAGGAAAGCAAACAATAAAACTACGTTGAGAAATGAAGAAGGTAAATGTCCAGGAGAGAATACCATATTTTCATGCAGTATAAATTCAGTAAGTTTAGTATAAATCTATAAAACCAGTATTTTTGAAATCAACTTAAAAGACATTATTAGGCATTAAGAAAAAAACAGTACCTACCTTAAAAAACAGTTTAATTTTTTTGTGTTGCTGAAAAATAAATACCTACAATACAATAAATGCTTTTAATCGTAAATATTCTACTGGCTGTGTGTATTTTACATATAATTTTTTTGAATGCTATTCTTTTAATACTCCTGTTAAGGATTCGTACCCAAAGATTCAAAGCACCCTATTAGAAATAATTCGCTGACCATCTGTGAGTATCTCCGTATTACACTAGGCCGTCTCTAAGGAAAAGTTAAAGATACATAGTTTTAATTTCCATAGGGGATGTATTTCTTTCGACTTTTTAACAAGAAATAAAAGAAATTCGTAAATTATAATTAAATCACACAAAAAACATTATATTCTTTTGTTTGAAGTTATATCCATATTAAATTCTGCCCGCAAATATTGGTTTGTCAAAACAAAATTTCTATATTGTACCTCCCGTAGTTACAGAACTCACAATCCACGAGTCCGACTCGCAATAGGGAATATTATGGATGTATTTTTTTAATATTTTTAAATGATAGTTTACAGCATTACATTAATGTTAAAAAAATTAGCACTGAAACAATTTTGATCTATGACGTCACAATTCGTAATACTAACGCGTTTCACCTAATTAAATTTTTCCGCGCAAATTTTGCACATTTTTTTTTATAGGATAAGGGGCAAACGAGCAGTTGGTAGATGACTACCGCCGCTCATAGACATCTGCAAAACTCGAGGCTTTGCAGGCGCCTTGCCGGCCTTTTAAATATAAGTAAGCTCTTTTCTTGAAGGACCCCAGGTCGTATAGGTTCGGAAATACCGACTGTGGCAGCTCGTTCCAAAGTGATGTTGTTCGTGGTAAGAAATTGCGCCTGAAACGCACAGTTGTATACTTTGGGACATCTAGGTGGTGGCGGTGGAACTTGGAGTTCTGCCGGGATGTCCTAAAGTGGAACTTCGCTGCGAGTATTAATCCGAACAACTCCTCGGAACACTCCCCATTTTTCAATTTCAATAATTATTTTCTAATTCAAAACAAAATTATATAAAAAAATATTAATACGTGCGCACATATAAAGGAAAAGACTTTACGTATAAAAAAGCATTACTTGATTCATACGCATATTGCCTATTGGTCGTTCTTTACAAAATTTTATCATTTAAAATTATAAATAAATAATATATTAAAAAACTTTTAATTCTTGTATAAAAAAATACATTCCTTATTTTTGAGCATGCAGCATAAGCATACATTTAAAATTTATCTAACTATAATTATTTATAGTTTTATTGTAAGGAGAAAATAAATTGAATAAATAAAAAAAAATATATTTATTATCAGAAAATAAAATAGTTTAAATCTAATCACATTAACAACAAACAAAGGATTAATTATTAAGTTCAATGTTACTATTACTGTAATTAGTAAAATGTGGTGAATTTCTTAAGCATGCAGTGTTATGCCTCGCAAGAACCCCTCTGAACCGAAAGTGAAGGTCTGCTACTGAGAAGTCCACAGTTCTCAAACTGCTGCCACGGGGTAGGTACATCCATCGAGTGCCTGCTTCCTTTGGTATATCGTCCACCGTGCCAAAGGTCTTCCTGTTTTTCTATGACCTACTGGGACTGGAGTTAAGCATCCGCGGTTTTGCAAATTGTCATACAATAACCCTTGTAAAAATTTGAATGACACCTTCTGGAGTTTTTTGTACATTTCTCAGTCTTCACCTGATTTTTATAGCGTCGCTATGCTAAATGTATGGCGCAGGCACATGAGCAGTCCCACAGACATCCGCAACACCGGAGATATCGCAGATGATGGCATTTAAGAGAAATAAATAAGATGAAAAATTATCTTTTTAAAGCAAGTCTTTATTTGATTGAGCTAAGTAGTATAAAATAGTCTTTTTATATTTTTTTCTGTCCACTTATAACATTTTAAGCAGTTAAGCTTGTCGCGAGATTAAAGTACTCTAAAGTTACTTATATTTTCAGTAATTAAATTCAGTTAATGAGAGATTTTACTGAATCAACGTTGGGATCCATTCCTTTTTCACCAATTAAGAAGCCGAGTAAAATTTAAATGATCTCTTCTTTCCTTATTTTTGGCTTTGGAAATTATGTTTATCTGTATCTATTAAAAATCTTATTCTACGGTTATGATATGGTTATTCATTACGATTTATCCAACCGATCTGTATTGCTGGACAAATTGTCTAGAAATCACATTTGTTTGCAACTGGTATCCTATTTGACATAAAATCTGAAACATTTGCCTTGATTCGATGGTATGTATCATTCGCAGCGTACGAAGAGACAAAATATTATAAACAATCACTATGGGTCCAGCCAGGTTACCGATGTTGACAGTGAAATATCTGTTTGATTGTGTATGTCACTTAGAAGTGGTTGGATGTTGGATGTTGTTGGAAGTGGAATTTGGGTGACAAATTTAACAAGGACTACCGTTGGCTAGAATTGTGAAATTTATTATATTATAAATATCAGGGTGAATCAAAAAGTTCTTAGAAACTTATATATATTTAACCTTTTTGGTGGCAGTTCGATATTTTTTTAAAAGATTGACAATTACATATTATTTATCCAGATTTTCAATTGTTTTTGACAGACCGCTCGCAAAACGTTAATTTTATTGTTGAAAGTACTGATAAAAAAACGAAACTATGGAGAAAAACAAGTTACACGCGGTAATAAAGTATCTGTTCCAGAAAAATATATACGAAAGAGATTTTTTCGGACATTCAACAGACATTAGGGAATGATGTTTTACCCAATTCCACTGTGGCTTATTGGGTTGCTAAATTTAAAAGAGGTAGGTCGAGCTGTAAAGATGACCCGCGTTTTGGACGACCTTCAACCTACATCACCGAAGAAAATGTCAAAAAATTGGAACAATTGGTTTTACACGACAGAAGAATTGCAGTAAAACATTCAGATCAATTTTGCCGTCGTTTTGTAACCATGGACGAAACATGGGTTCACCATTTCGACCCGGAAACGAAAAGACAAAGCATGTCTTGGAAACGACCATCCTCACTCTGCTCCTTCCGCTGGCAAAGTTATGGCCTCGGTATTCTGGGATAGTGAAGGAATTCTTTTTATTGATTACGTGCCAAAAGAACAAACGATAACTGGGTCCTATTATGCAAACTTAATCCCGAAATTACGTGAAGCGATTAAAGAAAAACGTCGTGGGAAATTGTCATTGGGCATGTTGTTTCTCCAGGATAACGCTCCACCTCATCGTTCGGAAGTTGCGCTCACCGCAATCCGCAGTGCTGGCTTCGAAGACCTTGATCACCCACCATATTCTCCTGACTTAGTCCCGAGTGATTTTCACTTATTTCCAAAATTAAAGGAGTATATTCGTGGAACTAAATTTGACGATGATGACGCGATTATGACTGCCGGAGAGGAGTTTTTAATAGTCAAGAAAATTATTTTTTTGCGGAAGGAATAAGAAAGTTGAAGATGCGGTATTCTAAGTGTATTATATTAGAAGGAGATTACGTAGAAAAATAAAATATATTTTTATATTAAAATTTTATTTTTTTTGTATTCATTCTGAGTACTTTTTGATTCACCCTCGTATTATCAATTAATTATTAGTATAATATTATAATAGTTTTATAAGAATAATTTATTAAAATCGACTCATGAGCGACTGGAGGACGTGATATAATGATTATAATTAAACCATCATAATCAATCAATAATAAAAAATAAAAATAATAAGGTACGTAATTGAATTAGAATTAGAAACTAAAACTCTCTATAGTTACAAATTGGTGTACTAGAATATTAGACAGATTTAGAGTTTTCAGTTCATAATAATATTATGTTTAATATTATCATAGTTGTTAATTAATATTAGATGTAATAATAACCGACCCAATATATAATACCTAATATTATTTTGTACACACAATCCGACGGTAAAATTAATTATCATGTATTTAAAATGCTATCCTGTAGATGATTGTAGTCTGAATTATTTTCTTAAGAACCCATTATTAGTAGATTATTCTCAACAAATACCTACTGCAGCGTACAATCCAGGGATACACGTCTTGAAAAAACGCACAATTTTAATTCAACTTAGTTGAGATGCGGCCTCTTACGTTATTATTTGGAGTCATGTCAATAACAGTGTACCTTAAACCTATAGTACCTATAGTTCTCGTTGACCTACTTGTAAGAAATTTAGTCATTACGATTACTCGATTAAAAAGTAAAAGTTCCAAAGTTGGTATCTTAAGATAAATACCTTCCTTTTTTATTAATAAGGCTAATTATCAAATTTGAGCGGCAAAATAACAATATGTCAACTTCGGGACAATTTGATTGCGTAGACTTAGACGTCCGAAATTTCTTTTTAAAAGAAGGTCTTATATGGTATTGTAGATAAACTATGTCAGCATGGCCAAGTAGATTCCTCAGAATCACATGAACTTGTTATAAAGTAACAACTAGGCTGTCACGTTTAATGTTTATTGAGGTTTGTGAGTTTGTAGTGGCAGATTTTAGGAGTAGACGAAACAGAAGATAAATTTGCCTTATAATTGCATTGATATATAGATATGGTGCATACGTGCATAGGCACGTCGTCATTTAAAGACTCCAACTGCCAGTTTAGTTTTCCCGTTCATATAAAAGCAAATTTAAAAAAATTACTAACAACACCCAAAGCAATCCAAATTTGCTGTTAAAATAGACTCTAAGGAAAACATTTTTGACGCATGCTGCTGGGCTGATTATGATGACGATTTAGATAAATATGTTTTACGTAACGTCAATGACACAGAAAATGGGATGTTTGAAAATGTATGGGCCACATTTGATAAGGGAAGGCTCGATTCCCCGCCTAAGAGCCGGGGGGTTCGTAAAGCCTTCTTTATTGACAATTCATTTTCACTGATACGGGCTGTGTGTACACCAACATTCACCTGTGTGTTTTATTCGTTTAGATCTTTTTATTTTCAAGCTCCAATCCTACATGAATAGAAGCTTGAAAATAAAATTGGAAACAAATTTTATATTGACTACCGCGGTAGAAAATACTCTGCGTGTTCCGGTACTGGTCGCAAGTGAATGGTCCGTGCATAGGATGTTTACATATTTTTTCTTAAAATTAAAAAAAAACACAAAGATCACAGATTTTTACTATATTATTATTATGACTAACTTTGTTGCTGTTAAAGTTCTAGTTATTGTATCGCTATAATACTAGATTGAACATCCATCATAATTCAAGTCATATTGTTGGCAGTGACTGATTGCGTTTAGAACGCAGCCTCTTTTATTATTTTATTATCATTACAGTGTATTTTTAACTGAATACTTGTGGTAAATATTTTTTTATAGCATAAGAGAGTAAACGAGCAATCGGTGCCATTTTATGACTACCGACGCCCATAGATATCCGCATAGAGGCTATACAGTTGCGTTGTCCCCTTTCCTCCTCCCTCAATAGGCCACCAGCTACTTACTTACCGCACGAAACGACACTATTGTCACTTGACGTCGCGGTCGGTTTCGTGTAAGCTAGAGGTACTTCCCCGGTCGTGCCAACACAATTCGGCTACATGCATGTATGCAGTGTGGCACTACCTCTTACTTGGCCTATAGCCAGCCTCACATTCGAATTTAATGGTCGTGGTTGCGCCCTATCAGTTCAATAGTCTCTACTATTAATTTTATAGAATCTTCCTACAACCATAGTTCATTAAATTGAAATATCAAGATGTAACTAAGCTACGTGCGAAGTGGGTGATGGGAGCCGTCAAAATGATCGCAGCGCGCGATGTGGCGAAACGGGGAACTTTCGACGGACGCATTGTGAACTGTCGCTATTGTTTATATTTACATTCATTGCTCTGTTGAACAAAAATAAGTATGGGTCACGATACCTGTTGCGTCGTAAAGTTTAAAAATAATGGCAAAAATAGTAACTGTATTTTCTACTTTCCACAAGCTCATTGGAAACAAGAACAACGGAAAAAATTGATAATTGCCGCCAAGAGGCAAAAGTAAGTAAACTAAACCTATAAACACATTTACTTGATTTATATTTTTAAATATAACAGCACGTTTAATTATTTATTAACCCTGTTTCAGTACCTATGGTTCACCATGGCATCCAAAGCCACATGACAAGATTTGTAGTGCTCACTTTATTGGAGGCAAGAAGGCTGAGGAACAGGCTAGTCCAAGTGATGTTCCGACAACATTTCCTATTGTTTATAAGTCGACAAGGACCAATGAAGATGCAGCTACATTGAGATACGAACGAACTACACATTATGCGCGTTTCAAGTTTACAAAAAAAAATACTTAGTTTCAAGGATGTTTTATAAGGAGTCGATGTCACTGAAGCTTGGCGAATAAAATTAGCTTTGATCACGTAGTTTACGTTTTCTGCTCGTATTTCTTCCACATTCCGAACATGTTCAGCTAAAACAATTTTTTTTGCTTTTATTGCAGTGTGCGACTGGAAAGTTATGTCGTGTGCGACAGCTTGAAACCGTGTTTATTAGAAGGCTATATTGAACGGAAAATAGAAATATTTTGATTATTATTAATCATAAATATTTTTTTTTAATTATAATCTAAGATTACGATAAATTATTTAATTTACTTTGTTTGTTTACTTCTGATACCTACTAACAGCTATTGTCAAAGTCCGTCTTAGTTACAACCGCTAGTTGGCGCTGTCGTCGTGCACAAAGCGACAATGTGTGTGTGTGAAACTTAAGAATCACAATATAATGTAATTTGTAGTCTTCACAAATAGAAAAATCGTGAAAGTTTATTTTGTATTGATGCGAAGATAATAAAATTATATTGTACACCATTTGTAAGTAAAGGTTGACTAACCCGTGACTAATATAGAGCAACCCGCCCGCGACTGCTATATCATATTAAGTCGCTGTATTTTTGCACTATTCTAATGTACTTTTGTTTTTTTATTTTCTTCTTATAGTAAAAAGTTGAATCACAATAAATCACAGTGCGTTGAAGTTATTTTATTGTCATCTATAGTAATTTTATAAAGAGGAAAGATTTGTGTGTGTATGTATGTAACGGATAGGCTCTGAAACTACTACATCGATTTCTAAATTCTTGTACTATTTTAAAGCTACATTATTACAGATTTTTTAGTCCTATATTAGAAATAGGACATTGTAGACATACTGGAGTTGACAGATGATGCCTAAGGTATGAGATCTGCATCCGTGTGACCAAGACGATACGCTACCGGTGTCATCATACATCCATGCTCGCCCTGTAATACTGATCCCTCTCTGCTGTCTATAGCTAATCACAAACTAAAGTATGTCTCCCTCGCCTGGTAGTTAATTTGTACGAATCGGTAAAGTAGCAATATGACATTCTCATTTACATCATATCTCTCGTACTCTGAAGTTGTTTAATCAAAAAAGGTGTAAAAGTCCGTACCATTTAGTTAGATTAAATCTATTTACCGCAACGATATTGTTCCGATAGAAACGATGAAACTACTGTAAACGCGTATTGCCACTAAACCCTCGTATGAGGACAGTTTAATGCCCTCGCTACACTCGAGTTGTAAGTACCTATTTTCTATTGACTCTGCGACTCGACTCGAAGTACCCAATAAATATAAAAATTGTTTGCTGTAATTTTTAAATATTTACGAGTTGACAAACCGTACGCCATAAGTACATAATTTTTGTATAAATATTTTCTTTGAAGACATGACTGTGTCAAATTTGTACAATTTACATTTCAGATACTTATAAAACATAGATATATTATCGAAGATCTTTTAAAATTATTTTTTTTTTTTTTTTTTTTATACCACGATGGTGGCAAAAAAAGCATACGGCCCACCTGATGGTACGTGGTTACCGTAGCCTATGGACGCTTGCAACACCAGGGGCATCACATGCGCATTGCCGACCCTTTAAAAACCTATTGATTCCCCTCTTGAAGAACCCCATATTGTAGCCCACTGGGAAAACCTCTGCAGGGAGTTCATTCCACAATCGGAGGGTCCGTGGGAGGAAATTCCTCTGAAATCGGACTGTACGGGACCATTTGGGCTCCAATGTGTGAGCATGGCTTATTATATTTATATGTATAATATTTTTTCTATTATATTGTTAAAAAATATAGCTATCTGTAAGTTCAAGTATATTATGTAGGCATTTTAGTTAAAGTTTAGTATAATACGAAAAACTTCTTTATGAATTCTTTTTTGTAAGGAAACAGTAGGTATAGAGGAGTATCAAAATGTTTCATCGTTGTTCGGAATGCATATTACAATTAAAACTAGATATAGGCTTTAAGTTTAATTATAAAATAGTTGCTATGGTATTTGAATATAATATTAATAACAATATCAGACCATCTTTATATTTGAGAAACAAAAATATGTGTATGAATTAATAAAACTTTGCGGTTTAATTTACAGAAGACTTGTCATGATTAATGAAGGGATAATATTACATAAGAATAATTTGCTGTGTCATACATACATTTTTTTTTGATAACGCAGGGGAACTTTACGCTACCCAGACTCGTGCCTCAACTGGGTACGGTGTCGGGCTTGGCTATTGCTCTACTGACTAAACCTCTGAGGGTGCCTTCAGCCGCTATGGCCGGTCCCGAATTTACAAGCTACTACAGGATCCCTCTAGCGACTGGCCTCATTGAAGAGGCCAGACTTATCCTCCTTGGGGACCGTCAGGCCGCCTCTGAATAGTCCCTACTACAACGTTAGAACCGTGCAATAGGGTCAAGTTCCCATGCTGACCCTGGTCCCAACGCTCCGACGGAGCACACCACGCCAGTGGTCCCAATCAACGTTGCCATCTGTTATTTCAGAGCGACCGGTAGAGGACCTCAGACATTGATTGACCCCGATCGCCACCCAGAGGCTAACCATCAAACGGTCGCAGAGAACAGGGAGGACGGCAACGACACTTCCTCTGCGGCCCCACCGCCAACGCATCTGACGGTGCGCTCCCATTAGGTCGTGGGAGTCAGGGTGCACGGCAACGACACACCGAGACACCTCTCATCCCGCGGCCCCTCCTCTATGGACGCATCCAGAACAGCGGTTAAGATATTAAAGAAAAGAAAAAAAAACGTTTAATATCAAAAAAACATTAAAAATAATATTATAAATAATCCATATTTACCTTCATTTTTACGTTAATTAATTATACATAATTACAATAATAATATTCTATATTTGTAAACTTTATCCAAATTGACACTAGTTTTAATGTGTAAGAAACAAAATAAACTTTCTCATTAATATAAAAGGACATGGAAAATACGACGCAGTGGGAAGCCAATGATGTTAAACGCTGGAAATAAATCAAGCTTCAACAATATAATGTGAGCAACGATATCCGTTTTTATAGCCTTCCATTAGGTAAAAAACGTTTTTCAAAAGATGCCATTAGACTTACTTTTTATGACAAGCGTAGCTATAGAACTCCTCCAAAAATCCATCGAGGAAATGAGTCAATGGATTTGCGCGATGCTTATATCAAATGATGGTCTATTACGATTTAACGCTATAATCACCTTTTTATATCATAAATGTACGGCAAACGCGGGCCCCATTTGTTAGACTTGACGTAAATCTAAACAATCAACTTTTACGTTTGTTACTTAGCTTTATAAAAATTAAGATATGGTGAACATTTGTTTTTAACTCAAACCAGTTTTATTTGTCAGCTGAAAATTCGACAATGATTAAGACATTTAATTTTACTACTTGAATGTTCAAAGTAACTAGTCAATAATTTGTAACAGATTGCATCTTAAAAGCACTTTTACAAATTGAATCGGGCGTAGATTACGTCCAATCGTCCATGCGGTCGGTTGTAAGTGGGCGGCTGCAGTAAACACAAACCGCCCGGTCACTCTTCAAGCGCTCTGCACTCGAAACGATTTAGATAGCTTTGTACGAATTTTGAAAATACTAGGGGCTACTTTTATTATTTAATCCTTCTAATTTTATAGTTGCGAAAGTTTGTGTTTGTTTGTTTATTTTTGTGTTACTCCTTCACGCGAAGGCTGATGAAATTTTCATAAAATTTGGCACACACATAGAGAGTGACTTAAATTAACACAATGGATAGTTATCCCGAAATTACGCGGGTGAAACCGCGGGGCGCAGCTAGATGGATATGGATATTTGGATATTATAACGAGTGGTGTATCTTTCACTTCAGATTACTATTTTTCTGATATAATTTTATTATATATATTTTATTATAATTTATCATGAGAAAGAAGTACTTAGTGCATCTGCTCTATGGTCTAGCTATCTATCTAAGCTATTATTTATTTATACTATTATAAAGAGGAAAGATTTGTTTGTGATGAAAAGGCTCTGAAATTATTTGACCGATTTCAAAAATTCTTTCACCATTTGAACGCAATTAACATAGGCTACTTTTTACCGCAAGAAAAGGCTTCAAAAATTCAATAGGAAAACGGGTAAACTTCTAAATGGCTAAACCAATTGGATTGAGATTTTATATGGGTATTTCGATGGATTCCTGGATGCTAAAACAATTATTTGATCCGGTCGGTGACGCTGCTGTCGGTATATCAACTGCTAAACGTCCACTTCCATTGTTACACAGACACGAATGTATCTATATATATAAATGAATGTTTGTCTGTACGTCCTTTCTAGAACAGTAAACTATGCTTTTGAGAACGATAAATGAATATTTGTCTGTACGTCCTTTCTAGAACAGTAAACTATGCTTTTGAGAACGTGATGATGATCTTTAGTAAAGGTTTGTGCATGCACCAGAGTTGGTACGACCATTTTTCGATGGCGCTACTGTTATTGTAATGAATGTCATATAATATTGTTGTGATAATTTCGTATATTGCTGAGATAAAACTACCTTTTAAATAATTAAAATATGCAAAATTATAATTACCTACACCTTACCAAATCATAAAAATTCCATTTCTGATATTATATTGTAAATTAATTTAGTAAAATGGGCACAAAAACCAAACTTTAATACGGGAGTTTAATAAACACAAGTTGGCATCGCGCCAAAGCGTTATTTCAATCAACAAATATTTTACTTGCAAAACTTGTTTTTAATATAAATAATTGTAGATTTTATTGAAATTTTAAATAAACTTAACTGGTTTTATTCGATTTAAAATTATTATACGTTTAGAAATAAGGTAAATTCGTTATTATTTTTCAGTATGCAAAATAGCTGTGTTGCCCAGCATAGTACTATTTTTTAGTAATATGCATGGGGTGATATAAGTAGGATGCTTATGCTTTTAATGCAGCTTGAAGTCACTCGTACATTAGATGAAAGCATAGTACAGCTGACCATGCTGTTTCTTATTGCAGCTAACCAGATCATCAGATGGTGTTAAAAATGTATATTAATGATCCTTTTTTATAGTATAAGGGGGAAACGGACTACCGATGTTCGTTAACATCCGCACAGAGGTTATACAGATGCGCTGCTTTCCTTACTCCTCCCCACTCCATCGCTCACCGGATGCTCACACAGCGCAGGAAATGCGACAGCACGGCTGTCACTTTACGTCGCGCGCCGGTATCGTATGAGCTAAAGGTACGTCTTACAAAACTGATGACTGTAGATCGTTATTTTTCACTATTGTATGACGACATCCTTCTTGTGACTCTAAATTAGACATACAAACTCATTTAGATATCAGAAATTATAATGTTTAGGAAATTGGTTTTTCTGCACAAGAAACTTTAGTTCATGAAAAACAAATTGTAGACGATAAAAATACAATTACTCTAAAAAAGGGAGTGTGACTGTGTTATGGACACGGCCGTTTGTTTTGTACGTCAGCAACGTCTCGAAAAGTTTGTATGTAAAATACTAACATACTAACATATATTTCGCAGATACTATAAGAGAGCACGGATGCTTTAGAGGTCGCCTGCACAAAACGACATTGTATCAAATGCCATTCTGCCCTTGTGGTCATGGAGTTGAGATCAGAGATCTCATGTTCTGTGGGAATGTGAGTTATACAAAGACTAAAGTAATGTTGGATGGCGTCTCGCGGACTACAGTGGGCCCAGTCTATCATCAGGATTTATAGTAGAGAACAAACAAAGTTTTGATCAGCTGAAGACATTTGCGCATACATGGGAAACTAAGAGAAAGGACATCTAATGACGTAGCTGCAAAAACCAGGACTGACAGACCATAGAAAGGGGAGGGTGATATAACGAGAGGTCACTTAAACAATTTGTATAGAGTCAAGAATTGCACGTTGGGGATCAGAGCCGATGAGCAAACCCCCGTGCTCCTCCCGCGTTTAGCTCCGTGTATATGTTATATATGTTATCGAATATGTAAAATTTATATACGATTATAAAACACTCTAGGTATCTTGCTATTTTATTTAATATATTTTTTTGCACTGCTGCAGGGAGAAAGGCTGGTTTCGTTAATTAACGTTTATATCTATACTTTCTAATGATTTCTACTTATTCAGTTGCATTTGCCTTTGCCCGGTAGTTGGCATGACGGCTGACATTGATGGTCATAATTTGAATAGACTAGAACCAGAAATAAACGATGCCTAAATGCATGATTCACACAAAAACTTATCCAGAAACTTCCCTTTTCGAAGAAAGCGAATGCAGTTTTTGGGCCTATCGAAAGAATTTCACTCGTTTTCCTCCTGAAATGTTTTTATATTATAAAACAATGAGTTGTGGTGCAGTTTGAGTAGAATTTATATTAATTTTAAATTTTACTTCGGCATGGCACATAATTTGTCCGTACGAAGTTACTACGTAAGTTACAACTTTTGTCCGTGCGGCTCGACAAAATATGTAGGACGCAGGAATAAAGTACAGAATAATAAGAAAATGTACTGCAAACTGTATTCCGTCTCTATTTTCGCGTTTGCCACTTTCCGTGATGAAAAACATGCGACGAGAAATGGTAGTATGATTGTTATTGTTATAAAATCTAGGAATTATTTGTCCCTCACTACATTATAAATTGAATATTGGAATATTTATCATTTGGATGGTTTCTGAATAAGGTTACTTTATCTTTAGGTACTGTAATTGTAAAAGTATCATGAACATACTTTTGTAGAAAGGTGTAATTGGTTCGAAGGGCACACTCGTCAAATCCACATAAACATGTCTGTAGCTACTGGGGATAATGGCGATCCCATCGCTACTTCATCTTCTAGCTTGTAGAAATTATTATTCGATATTCGAATCATATAGCCAGAAGTAAGGCAATGTTTTAATAGCTCGGCATATTCTAGAGGGCGGTAAGGGAGTTCTTAGGAGATGCTATATCCAGCGGCATCTACCACCTGTCATTTCTGTAGTCGGGGGTTCAGTATGGGCACCTAACCCTGCTTAAAGCTTCGACTTTGTCCCGGTCGCTCTAAGTGCCAGAGAGGCCCCTTGTATGATGAAAACCTGGTCTCTAGCGTGGGACCGGCCAGTCGCCGGTGTATCTTGTCGCCGAAAATTCCGGAACACATCACCATGGCGGCTGAAGGCTCACACAGTTTTTGGTTAGTAGGTATTCTTATGCTGAGTCCGATACGTCTTCTCCGCTCAGCCAAAGCCGGTTGAAATGGTACATAAATACATTTTGTCTGCAATAAAAAAAAGTAAAAGTGATTGGTTATTCTCACGGAACAGCAATAACTAGGTTAATCTCCATTAGTTTTTTTGTGAATATTGATGTACATTCCTCTAAGAGTAAGCGTATAAAATATATAGACCGTATATCACTGCTTTTCATAGTAAAATAATTATAGAAATAAAAATGTTCTATCTCTTTGACGAAGTGGTTTGAATCCCGTGTAATGGATAAAAACGGCGTCTGTATGTGTAGAAATGAGCCAATTATAGGTAATAATAAAATAAATAAACAGCGATAAAATTCGTTAAAATAGTTTTATTGTAAGGAGTGATATTCTTGTACAACTTAAGACGTTATACAAAAATCTTTCCAAATGTAATGTAAGCAATATTTTTTAAAGCGCAAAGAAAACTGTAGTGGGAATACAAATTTGAATAGAGGTTTGCAGACGTCTGTGTTCTTTATGCCTTTGATCCTTTCATATTTGAACAAGTAAACTTAGAGCGTAAACTCAGTATAGTGAGGGAGTAAACACGCATTATCGATTGAAATTGTATTATTTTTATTATCCTTAAATATTTTTTAAAATATTTGTGGACTTTACACACCACGTTAGCCTAGCCCCGTGCTAAGTACCAAAAGGATTTGTGTTACGGGTACTAGACAACCTCCCCTACGGGTACTAGACAACCCTACCTAGGTGTCCTCCTCTCCCCACCTCTGACGGAGGGGAGCAGCTCACGCGCGGCAGCTAAAAAGTGGCCGACACGGGTCATGAGCTAGAAGAGCTCGTTGAGCTATCATGACTGGGGGGCCTGGACCCCCCCTCCACCACTGACGGCTGGTACGACTCGCGCGCGGTTGTCGTGGTTAACCTAACCGGTTCGGCGGTTTGATTTGAGCTCTGTAAAAGGGCACTGTCATTATTCCTTGAGACTGAACTAACATCGTCGTTCTGGCTATTCGGAGCCGAACGTGTGTGCTGTTTTCTGTCAGGGTAGTCAGCAGTAAGGGCTACACCCTCTGACTCTATGAAACTAGCTAAGATATGACCGTTGCGATTTCGGATAAAATCGCCCCAGTCGGAATGGCGGCTATTGAGGTAACCTGCGACAATAACGGGGTCATTGGGGTCAAACAGTGTTAATAGGTCAGTGTGAAGCAGTGGTTTGGAAGACGGCTGGTAGGCCGAAATAATAGTGACATTAGGGTGACCTGTCATACAGAGCTTACAAGCTGAAACTTCTAAGTGCTGTAGAGGGGTGGGGGGATCGAGAGGGACACATTGAAGTGACCTCTTATAATAAATAGCAGTGCTGCCGTTTCGGCCTGTTATCCTATCATTGCGAATTAGATTATAGTTCCTAATTTTAGGGGACCTATTACTGGGTTTTAAAAAAGTCTCCTGCAATAGAAGAATATCGACATTGTGCTTTTCTAAAAAGACACAGAGTTCGGCTTTCTTATAAGCCGTCAGTCCGTCCATATTGAATGTGACAATACGAACGGATCTGGGTTTGACTCTAGCCTCGGAAGACATTGGATAAGCCGGTAATTTGTAATATCAAAGACTCATGATGAGCTATGATCTCGGTTTTTTCAGAAACTGAAGCTAGCTTCAGTTTCTGAATTAACGTGAGCACAGACTAACTGCTGTACAGCAAGTAGGTTTGTCTGAGATAGGCAATATCCTCCTCGCTGACACCAGTGGGCGGGGGGGAGTAGGGGGCATCGCCTGCTGGTTGAGGCCCTTCTGGGCCCCTTTCGGGGGCTTAGACCCTTTGGGGGGGTTAGTCCCTGTGGGGGTTTTGGCCCCCGTGGGGGGCTTCGGAGGGGCCTCATCAGCAGGAGAGGAACCTGAGG
>LUGF01000179.1:165357-183484 GCA_001625245.1 Calycopis cecrops
ACAGCTACGGGAGGGGTGGCCATACCTCTGACAGTTATGACACTGCCCGGGGTAGGCTTTTCTATGCGGGGCCTCGACTTTAATGTCGCGAAGTCTTAAAATGTCTTTAATCTGATAGATCTTTCGACCTTCAGGGGTAAGAGGCAGAACGCAGTACACCTTATTATATGTTTTTTTCAGTACTGCGTTTGTCATTCGTGCGACAGACTCTACAGGGATGCCTTTCGCGAGGAGATCTTCTAAAATCTCCTCCAAGGTATGCTCTACTGGAATATTAGAAATAAAAACACGTAAAACGCGCTCCTCCTCGAGTGCGTACGTGTGAAAATCTAGTGATACCTCTGAGAGGTATTTCGTGAGACGCCTGTGAACGTATTGACCGCCTCCCCCCCCCTTCTCCATGGGTCTCGGGTATGAGTACACAACGCAAGAAAATTGAACAAATTATATATTATAGTACCTATATGGGGAGCTCACGCACAATTACACGAAAAAAGGTTGAATTTTTGGAAATGTGGTTCATTCGCGAGTTCGCGAGTTCCTACTAAACAGAAATACGCACACAACCAAAGCATTCCACATAGGATCGGTGGAACTTAAATACGTTACCCAATGAAATCTAAAAGAAAAATATTACTATGCAGTACTCGCGATCTGTGCCCACCTCTTTAGGGGTTAAATTCCGATAATAAAATATTAATATTGACCACTTTAGATATATTTCAAATAAATAAATAAATAATCGTTTATTTTGCAACAACAGGTCACGTCAAATGACGGGGATAACTTGTAATAGAATATAGTCAGCCTTACTCCTGCACAGTGTAACTTTCTGTCCGTAACATCATCAGCCTATTGCAGACCACTGTTGGACATACTCCCACAGCACGCCACTGGCCTCGATCTTCGGCTAACCTTTCCCACATCCTGCCCACAGTTTTGCGTACGTCATCACTCCAGATTAATTATTAGCTTTAAAATACTAATAATATTATGAGGGAGCTTTCCTTGGTAATTTTTATATTTTTTTATAAAATGTTTTTTGTACGTACAAATAACATCTCAATAAATGGTTTTACATCCATGGCTGGATACGTTGATAGTTTTTGCCGCAAAAAAAAGGTGAAAAAAAACCGGGGTCTTCTGGTTTCAATACCTCCAAATTGCTCACCAAATAAAAAAACGCCTACTTCATAAAATAGGTTTCGATATGTATATTAATGTATTAAAAACGCCACACCTGAGTTTATAATACAACTTCGGTGGAGCGTAACCTCGGAGAGGTAAAGTTTTTAGCTGAACATCGTAGAGTAATATTGTTTCATGTAAAAACTTTGCTACGACTTTGGAACTCAACGGAATGAGAATACGGAATGTCACAATATTACGTACGCTTCTTTATTATTAAATTAACTCTGTAATATAAAAGGAGCTTCAAATTTAAAGACTAGGAATTTTTAAAAGGAAAATAACTACTTCTGCTTATATTTTCGATTTTGGTGCCCTAATGGTTATTATCTGCTGCTAAGGCGGGCACGATACCTTTCAAACAGAACGCAGGTCAAATGGCTCAATCGGTTTCTTTGAAATATAAAGCCTATTTTTAATGTGTTGAATCATCAATCACCATGTCCAACAGCTTTATGAACTTCCTTTACAAACATTTATCATCGGAATTATACGAATAGTAGGATCGTCGACGCATTTTTCTCGAATGTTAGATATTCCTCACCCACAGTTTTCATAATGTCATGTTTTGACAGTCAGCACTAGCCCATGGACTTCTTTTGTGTATTCACCTTAGGGTCAATTCACACCGAGACGCGACGCGACGTGACGCGGCTTCGATTTCGCGCTGCGCAGCGCGGCGCTGCGAGACGCATCTTTAAATCGTATCATCAACGACGCCGCGCGGCGCAGCGAGACGCCGCGCGGTGCAGCGAGACGCCGCGCGGTGCAGCGAGACGCCGCGCGGCGTAGCAGAACGTGTCTACTCGCCGCGGCTGTGCCGCGGGCGACCGCCCCTCGCGCGCCCACCTGACACCCGTAGTTAGGGATGATCGATGTTAGAAAAACATTGATGTTGACATCGATATTAACATCGACCCTTAAACATCGATCCTCGATAAACATCGAAAGGGAAACATCGATGTTCGGAAACATCGATGTTTTTGGTATGTAAGAAAATAATAATATATATTTTTGTAAAGTTTAAATGTATCATTATAATCGTTAAAAAAATATGTTTTCGTAGTGACAAGTATCATCGAATAATATTTTTGGGAAATAACGTAGTATTTTTCGTTTTCTATTCTATTAAACACCTACTACAAATCTCTTATAATGCAATCAGGAAATAAATTATTAAATGGGTGAAAGAAGTCGTGTTTGTTTGTTATAACAAACTGCATGAGATCTAAACGAAGTCGGGACCGAAATAGTAGACAAGTCGCCACAGCGGCCTCAGGCTGCGCCTCGCGGCGCCGCGCTGCTTCTCGCGGCAACGCGAGACGCAGCGCCGCTCTTGCACGCCGCGCGTCACCGCTGCGTCGCGATACGTCGCGCTGCGCCGCGAGACGTCTCGAGGTGCAGCGCTGCGCAGCGCGATGTATCTGAATTCTCACAATGAAATGTGTATCTTTTAGTGTAGTAAATAAAGTATATTTTGAGTTGCTCTATGTAAAATCTACGCGCGGCGCCGCGAGGCGTCGCGTCTCGGTGTGAGCTGACCCTTACTATTATAAATTAGTCTTATTACCTAAAAATAAAACATTATCATTATTAACAAAAATGATTAATAATATCAATTAAATATAAACACATTACGTTAGCTAGCATAGTATGTTATTAAAATAGGTGGTATGGTGTATCCCCTCAACGGATCTCCACCTTGTCGTGGCGAGGGGGCTTAGTAGCCGTGGCTTGGACAACCACGGTGAACCAAGAGGGATCCCGGGTGGGGACGCGTCGGGTGGGCTTCGCTAGGGACCGCTCTGGATGCGTCTATGGAGGAGGGGTCGCGGGAGGAGTGGTGACCCCTGGGTAGCGTGCGTAAAGGCATTCCCCTGCGTTACCAAAAAAAATCAAGTACTAACTAACCAATACTAATAATTTTAATAAATTTAAATAGTGAATCTTGAGGAGACAGTCAATGAGAAACATTTTATAATGTCATACTCGTATTGTATGTTTTAGTAGGTTATGATAGAATCAGTGATTGATACTAAACAATCGATGGCGTGCTCCTTCGGAGTATTAGGGGCAGAGGTCAGGATGGGAAACTGACCCTATTGCATGGATCTGACATTATAGTTGGGTCTGTTCACAGGCGGCCGGACAGTCCCCGGGGAGGAAAAGTCTAGCCTTTTTGCCGTGACCAGCCTATCGCTGGAAGGCTCCTGTTGCTTGTAGATCCGGGGCTCTCGGATTACAGCGGATGAAGGCGCCCGCAGGGGTTTAGTAGGTAGAGGCGATTCAATTGGCAAGCCCAACACCGTACACGACTGATCCACCCGCTCTCCTGGATAGCGTACGTAAAGGTGTTCCCCTGCGTTATCCCCTGTTTTAACAAAAGTTTAAACTGAAATGTTAAAAAATAAAAGCGGCAATATCACATAGTTAAAAATTGTTTTTTTTATACCCCAATATATCTGATAACTAAATGGCAATAATTGGACAAGTGCATGCTAATATTATTTTAACGATGTCTGATATCTGCCAATAATACGATATTTTGTAATGTCTGGCTTTAAGTAAAAAAATGTTTATTTTATAAGGTTCAATCACATAAAAACGAAAAAAAAAACAAAGATTTAAAGTATTTTCTTTAATACTGACACATACTTCATATACTAGGACTTGAAAATAAGATTTTATTATATTTTTATATCTGACTAACTTGAAGTTTACTATTATAGTGCCAATAATGGGATGGTTTACCCTATAATTGATAAATGACGTTAAAAGTGGACATTACAAGTTTTAAACGAAAATATTTTTTTAGTTCATTTAAATAAAAGCTGATATTTTCAAAAGTATGTGTATAGTAATTTATTTATATGCAATACTTATTTTGATACCTGACTTAGAGACAAGAGCAAGTTCTTCTTGTTCAAAATACTTTTGTATTTTTCCTATCCTTACCTCAAGGAAAGGAGAAAAGTACTTTTAAGTTTTACTAAGTAGCAAGATTAATCTGCGCCAACTTTAGGAATCTATCCTTTTACTTCATATTTTGTCATTGTACAAAAGGATTGTGCGCTGTCTCTCTGAAATGCGAACCATATCACAATACAAAACTCTTGTAAAATCCGATGTATTTTATAACGCTGGACTGGATCGCGAACTTTTAGTTCACGAACGCAAGAGCCAGTCGCCATCGCAAGAGGCATTATCCAGACTGTGTAAACTCCTGTTTTTATATAAACGTTAATGATAACCATTCAAAATAATAATTAAGTTAGACAAAAGGTAATAGGATAGGATTGTGTAAACTAAATACTTAATTTAATTGTCTTTAAGCGTATTCGGTGTGTTTGATGCAAAAGTTTTAGGGATGAATAAGGACAGATTGAGTTAATACTTTGTAGAAAACGTGGATAGTCGTTTGTCGAGAGATAAGTTATTTACTACAGATGTGGTGTATTGTCGTAGCTTATATTAACAATTGAGTAGCATTATAATTATACGGTTTAGAGAATGAATTTACACTTACACGCAGTCAGCGCTGTGATTCGTTTAATACTAGGACAACAACTCTATATTCCTACTAAGTACAATCGATAGTAGAGTGCATTGCATTAATTATTTACATTAATTATTTATTTAAAGTGTGAGATATATATAGAGCACGCCACACCAACATTGTGTTAGCTTAACGCAGATACAGGTCGTACTACAAAATATCAACTTCATTATGTGGATAAAATCATGAGAATATGTATATTCTACCCAAAATCGCGCAACCTGTAATGTAAATAGATATTCAGATCAAACTAGACTACTCTGATGTCTTGTTAAGCCCGATCGGATGTGGTTGGCTCCGTGCCAGATGTTCGTTAGATCGTTAAATCAGTTTAAATTATAATTGCAAGATAACGGGTTGATATCGTATATTAACCCAACACGAACTCAAGAGTTCAGGCTTTCAGTCGATCTTTATTTATTTTTTTACGCGAACGAGGGTGATATTTTAAGTGCTTTTCTATGTGCATATTAATGTTCCGTACTGCCTGAACCACGTGATATGTTTTTCTGAATGAGAAGTCTTCTTTATCATCTCAATAACGAGAGTAATATTGGACACGTTTAAATATATATTAGAGACAGCGCACACATGCTACTCTTAGCATCAGCGATCAGAGCTTTAGTCACTTTTTAGAAGCTGAATGCAGAGATCAGACGCTCCCCAATGCACACTTTAAAACGTGGAATTAGTCGCAAACCGATTGCGAGAGTTGAGGTACAAGTACGAGACGGGCCGCAGACCGCAGGCGACAACACCACGTCGCCGGCGACACCACGGCAACTGGTTTTATGGATCTCTATGAAATCGATTCCGGAGCGCGACGACATGCGGTCGACAGACGCGGCGTCGATTTTATAGAGATTCATGTGTAGCCGGCGGCGTGTGGTTGTGGTCCGTCTCGGCTTTACACTTTTACATATCCAGCATTGGAGCAGTCAGTAAATCGCAAGATTCTGATAAAATAAGATAAGATAATTAATTTACTTGAATATAGATACATATACAGATTAATTCTTACACATAACAGTCTGATACCTCGATTGAACGCAGAAAGTCGCTAAATCGTCATACAGCATCGATGCAGTCGCAAAATCGTCGACCGCCTCTGCTAAGTTTATTAGTTTAGTGTGTGTGCTGTCGCCGCTAAGTAGTTTGGTTGTCCATTAATAAATAAAATAGGATTATTGTCGGATATGTATAGTAGAATTATTAGTAGAGAATATCGCCCAGAGGCTCCTGATTTGCCATAAAATTTATAATCCCACATAGAATACTATACCCCTGTGCTCCATGTAGACTTTGCTGTATAATGGTGCACATTAGGGCACGTGGCCCGTAGCAATTGTTACATTTGCAAAGTTCTTAATCCGGCACTACTTCTGTCGCACCATACGACGCTGCGCTGTGGTATAATACTTGGTTGACATGTTCAAACGTTATTTTGTTTGTAGTTCGCATTGACTTCAAGAACATATTATATTTTTTTCATATTGATATGAATTAAATATCTTAAAAGTAAAGTTAATTCTCATCAACCTGTGCAACGAATGTAATAAAAATTAAGAAATCAGTAATAATACCATAGAGCTTAAAAAAAACACTGTTATTTTATGATAGTGTACACTGAGCTGATTGGATAGAGACACAGTAAATAAGTTTACTGAGTAAGCTGCTTAAAGCTTTGAAAAGTAGCTTTATAGCAGATAATTCGAGAAATGAGATCCAAGCTTTACATCCTGTAATAAATATTAGTCTGCGTTTACTAAGACGTATACAACTACATTATTTTTTTTTAATCCGTTTCGGCATTTCGGCGAAAACAGGCTGTAAGGAAAGTATCCTTTTCGGAATAAATAGGGCATGAAGTAACAAATATATTGCCGCAATATGTGAATGATTCAATCGCAATAGTTGCTTGCTATTCAGTAATTATTACATTCATTATAATATTGAAATGTAAGCCATTTTTCAACTTTTATAAATTGTCATGCCTCCCGTTCATACAGAACGTTCTTGACCGATACATACACTTTGGGAAATGGTGGCTATAACAAATGTTGCAAATGACATATGAGTATAAAAGAAGATAAATTCAAAATTCATTGGTGTGTTGTGTAAACTGCATAAAATATAACTGTAATTGTCTTACAGCAAATTCTGGAGATAAGTGACACTGAATGAGGAAGTTATCGGCGGAATATTTGAACCTTTTTTAATTTCAAATGCTTCAAGTGCTCATAGCTAAAAAATAAATATTATATCGCGGGCCCTCAAATACACTTCACAAATTGAATGACCCTCTTCGCTTTGTAAAATTACACTTGTATTTGTTCGAATTTTCTAGAGCTATTGTGTTAAAAAGCTTTTTTGTTGACAAAATATTTTATCACTTCATCTCTTTTGTACAAATCTTGTATTACTTTTTAGTGGATTGGGAATCGTTATTTTAAAAACATTCATTTTGTCGATGGCCAATCAACCGAGTCTAAATCGATGTGATTGTGTAATTCTTAAGTGCAATATGTAGAAAAAGTGTAAAACGCAAGCGCTCTAAAGCGCAACGATATCCTTACACCCTACGAATTCCAGGAAAAGAATATTAGAAAAAATATAAAATATAAGAAATCAATATATAAATGCATCCATCAAACTGCCGAAGTGCGTTTAAAGAGACACTAGAGAGAGAGAGAATATACAAGTTGATAGAGTTGTTTGTTGTAGTAGTAGTTAGAGTAGTAGTTATATATATGTATATATATATTATATACATTGTCTCTTTAAACGCACTTCGGCAAGTTCGAGTATCGAGTAATTTAAAACAAAGTATGCACAGTTTGATGGATGCATTTATATATTGATTTCTTATATTTTATATTTTTTCTAATATTCTTTTCCTGGAATTCGTAACATGTCAACCATGTATTATAACACATGCGCAGTGTCGTTTGATACAAGTTGATAGAGTTGTTAGTAGTAGTAGTAGTTATATTATATATATATCCCGTGGAAATATCGAGATGAAAAATAGATGTTAGCCGATTTTTAGACCTGCTGAACAACACTTTTCATTATACCATCGATGTAATTCGAATTTTAGGTGGCGCACGCTTTAAGGTCATCTATGTAACAACATTTACGATAAAAAATGTTATAATTGCACTAAATTGTTTACAGAGAATTCATCTTCTCAGTTATACATATGCAAAAAACTACGCTATGTAATTAGTACTGTTGCAAGGAGTGAAATAGGCTACTTATGAAAAAGAGAAGTGTTGCCTAATTATTATATTATAAATGTTATCTAATTTCCCATAATTTAATCACCGCGCGGCACACTAGTTAATCGGACACAAGCTGCCCGCATCTCTCAATGCATCAGTGTGTCCATTACGTATTTTTCGGGTAAACATGTTACTTTCTATGGCGTGTTCATATGGTGTCCTAAGAAGATAATATAAATAGTTTTAATAAGAGGTAGAGCCACGCTGCATGCTTGTGTGCAGCTGTGTTGGGCCGCACGACCGGGGAGGTACTAAGTACAGTTAGTACTCGCTTACACGATAACGGCGTAAAGTGGCAAAGGTACTGCCGCGTTTTGTGTGGCACATAAGTAGCCAGTGAAGAGAAGAGGAGCAGGATGGGAAACTCATCTGTACATCGCCTATGCGAAAGTCCACGGGCACTAGTAGTCATTTATTCCTATTCCTATATGTTATAAAAACAACACGTTTGTACTAACGTAACGACAATATAATATTATGATCAAACGAACTCTAGAGTGAAGTTTGATAATTGTTGCGGCGTAGACTTGAATAAGATATGATTTTATTATATAGATAGCCAGTAAAATTGCGATTATTTTAATGTAATAATATATATTCAAAAATACATATTTACAAATTTTATAATATTTTGTGTTAAACCAATGACGTCTTAATGCGAATTTTTTAATAAGAGTAAAATAAAATGGCGAGGCGTCCCTCCGATGACAATATAAAGCACCAATCACAGTCACTGTATTTTTGACATGCGTGACGTAGATGCGCGAACAATAATAATAAATTATTATTAAATCCTGGCGCCTAGTTATTTATAATTAGCTTTTTGTGCTATTTATTTTTTCTTTTTATCTAGTTTAACAAAAATTTGGCAGATTACCACTAATCTTGTCTCCATCTTCGGGCTATCGTTGTTCGTTTCTCCTAAAGCAGCTAGAATGTTTGAACCCAAATCCGAATCCATTGACGTGGAACCGGGTGTTTCCGGTAATTAGTCGACGACTAAAGACGACATTATAATGAATGTATGCCGTCGAGTTTTCTTTCCTTCTCCTAACTTACTCATTTTCTTCCTATAATACTTGATGGTTTCTTCAGTATTTCGTTAAGGTATTGAAATGTCTTTTTGGAGACGTCCGATCGTTGCAAGCGCCTGAAATGGAATCATGAACTGTCTGTGACGATGAACTTAGATGTAACGGATACCGGGTGGGCTGTGGAGCGCTTCAGTAAATAACCGTCTAAGGATGCGCGATGCTACTAGCACTACATGCCAAATTATATCTGAAGAATGAAGCGATGAAATATAATTTTGAATTCGAACAAATTTCGATTGCTGACCACCTATATTAATGTATGCATATTATTCATAGTTTGATAATAATTTGGTATTGGTAATAATATTTTATCTAAATAGATAAATAATAATAATATCAATTTAAATTATAATTATAGTTAAAAAATTTTAAACAACATAATTTCGTATTTAATGTGTAAATCCTAATACGCTATTCTCATAATCCAGTTCAAAGAGAGCCCTGATAAATTGCGGTAACATGGATTATAATAATAAAGTTATTACGTTTTAAAATTCGTTATTAATTAGAAAGAGTACAGACAATATTTGAATAATATCTTATTTTTATAGCAAGTATATGACGTATATATATATAAGACTTAGGGATCTTCAAGAAAAGAGCATTCCTCTTCTTTAAAGGCAGGCAAAGCGTCTGCAAGACACCTAGTTTTGCGGATGTTTATGGGCGGCGGTAGTCACTAACCTACACTAACCTGCTCGTTTGCCCCCTATATCATAAAAAAAAAGTAAAATAAACTTGCTAAAATGGATTTATGGAGTGATGCCATATTGTGTTACATACCACGTAGTCGTTTGGTTTAATGTACCCACGCATATTCAAATATCAAATAAAAACTTAAACTTTTCCCTTTAAGTGTCACGCGTTATGTACAATACATAAGACAGTCGGCGGGCGACACCCTAGGGGTTGTTTAGGTACTAGCTTCCATGCGCCCGCGTTGATTGCGGACTTAAAAAATGTAGGAGGTTCTCAATTCTTCGGGATGATTTCTTAATGTATGGTGGTATGCAGTCCAGTCAGGATCTAATAATGGGATCCTGGTGAATTTGAAGGATCTCCTCAAATATTATGTACAGTAATTCCCCGACGTACGCGAACCCGGCAATCACGCGGTTTTTAAATATCCCATTCTTAACTCGTCAAACGACACACTCGTATTAGTTTTTATTTTAAGTTTTCTTCGTCAATATAGTTATGTCTTCAATCTCCCTCCACGGATATCCACCTTGTCGTTGTGAGGAGGCTTAGTAACCGTGGCTTGAACCACCGCACTGAAGTCAAGAGGGGTCGCAGGAAGAGATGCTCCGAGTGGGCTTCCCCACGGGCCCGCTCTGGATGCGCCCATGGAGGAGGGGTCGCGGGAGAAGAGATTTCTCGGTGTGTCGTTGTCGACGTCGCACCGTCTCATGCGTTGGCGGTGGGGCAGCAGAGGAAGAGGAGATGCGGTGTGTCGTTGCCGTCCTCCCTGTCCTCTGCGGCCGTCTAATGGTTGGTCCGCCGCCAATGCAGGAGGTCCTCCACCCGTCCCTCTGAATCAGCAGATGGCGGCGTGGATTAGGACGACCGGCGTGGTGTGCTCCGTTGCAGCATTAGGACCAGGGGTCAGAATGGGAACCTGACCCCATTGCACGGTTCCAACGTTGGAACAGGGACTGTTCAAACGCAGCCGGACAGTCCGTAAAGGGGGAGGTTTGACCTTTTCACCGAGGCCAGTCTGTCGCTGGAGGGACCCTGTTGCTTGTAGATCCGGGGTCCTCCAATTATAGCGGCTGAAGGCACCAGCAGGGGTTTAGTCGGTAGGGGTAACCGAGTTGCCGAGCCCGACACTGTACCCTGTTGAGCCACCCGGGCTCCTGGGTAGCGTACGTAAATGTATACATACCCCTGCGTTACAAAAAAAAATATGTCTTCTAAAATGAAAGTTTACCATAAAAACATTCAATCCCAATTGAAAAGTTAGTTAAGATAATTTTAATTTTAACATTAAAAATTATTTTGTATATATTTTTATATTTATACCCTGTTCTACGCGAATTCGACTTACGTGATTTCAACACGGACCCACGGGGTATTACTATATAGGCAAACCTAAGACAATTTCAGTATTTTTATATGTAACTTGATGAAGTATCAGCTACAATAAAGCGTGGCGCTATCTCATACTACATTGCACCACTTCACCTCACAGAAAACTTTACTAACCACTCAAACAGACAAGAAAACTGCTGAAACTTGGAGCAGGTCTTATATGATGAGACGTACTACCACTACCTTTTTATCCCGATTAAGCTTCAATACAGAAAAAAAAAGTTATAATTAATTCTGTGATATGTGACACAAGTGCAAAATCTTAATATTTCAGGTGAGCGAAAATAAGATTTAAATAAAAAGTTCTATTTTGTGAACCAAGGAGACTAGAATCGATCTAAGTACTTCATGTTATTGATAAAAACATTTATATTATGTATTAATATTTTCCGATAAATATAAATTTGGAGAAAATCTTGATTTTTCATGGAAAAACTACGAGTGGGTAGGTACTACTAAGATATTGTAATACGAGTAAAAAATAATACCTACGTGTTAAATGATACAAGTTTAGTTATATCATTGTGCAATACTAGACAGCCTAAAACTAAACACGAGAAATTGCTTTTGAAACCAATACATAAAGGGGTTCAACTTGTTTTATATTAATATGATTTTTTTTTACCAAGTTGCTGTTACTTGTATAACTTTTCTAATATTATATATATTTACTATAATATCTTCCAAACTATAGCAAATAGAAGTACTTGAGTTGGACCAAAAAATTGGTAATTTTTTGCTAAATATATTTATATAAAAAAAACAGAAAAGGGTACAAGTCGACTTACATCACTCATCACAGGACGGACAGAATTAGCTTTGGAAAAAACAAGCTACTGACTGTACCGTACCTCATCGAGTAATGTAGGGTCAAGTAGGATCACCATTGTTTTGACATTTTAATTGGGACACGTCGCAAATATAAATTTCATTTAATAATTTTATCGCGTTGGTGATCCTTTTTAACCGATTGCGTCACAAACAGTGTAATGAATGAGCTCAACAATAATGATATGAAATAAGCATGAAATTTATATAATATTATGTGCTACAGCCTTAGCCCTACATTATTTTGACGTATGACGTGATATTAGATTCGTCTTGATAACGCGATGAACATTGAGTACATTTTCATATCTGAAACTGTTGCGTTTTGTGTTTTTCATTTATACTTGTAACTAGCTTCCGCCCGCAGCTTCGCCTGCGTGAGTTCTGGATAAAAATGGAGGTTCTCAATTCTTCCTAATGAAAAATTCAAAGCTCCTCCCCCGTAAGTGATAGCGTGATAATGTGTGGTCTATATGTTGACCCGACCTGTTAGTAATATTCATGCAAAATTTAAAATAAATCCATGGGTTTTTTTAGTTAGGCCCGGACATACATACTGACGAATAGACAACAATTCTAGTTTTGGCTACGATATTTGTTGTAGATCATTTTTTAAGAATACTTGGAACGTGATGTGCGTGAAAAAAAATTGCAATGTACAGTTTGACTTTCCTACGATTCCTGCTTTGTCGCAGATGATAAAAAGTATCCTGTAATCTAAGTCAGCTAATACCCCATCTGTGTAACAAATTTTGTCAAAATATGTCATTGAATGGTAACGACTTGAAGGAGTCTTTTGATAACTTCCTACCTTTGGAAATCTGTACTATCAAAGAATCTTATCCTTCACATTTTCGAGCAAACGGAACAGCAAAAATGCAGTCGCGTAGCCTTAGATTACTTCGATATTTTATGAGGCACTACTCCACGACAACGCGTCATCACATCGGCTATATATCACCAAGGACACAATCTCCAAACAGACATTCTGAAAATGGTAGATCTCTGTGAACACAACACACGACACAGTTTCGTGATTGATGTTATTAAATTAGTGACTCTGAATGAGGGAGAAATGCAGAACACGTTTATAATAAATTTGAAAAGTTCATGTGTTCTTAACAAGTCTATGAACACTTCACACAACTAAAAGTTTTGAAAAGCTATACGTCTGTCTGGTAATTAAGACCTAATATACCCTAGAAAAAGAAAGCCTACGCTCAACGCCTCTGCTTTTTTGCTTTATAAATAATTAATTTGAAAATATAATTTTCTTCTCATCAAAATATCGAAATCGTATTATTTATATCTAAATTCAACACAAAAGAGAATAAATTCAATAAAACGACAGAATACAATTGTATGCTTTCCAATGTAATAAGCTACTCCTTCTGGCCATTACAGTGGACAGCGAAAATTCTAAACTCAAAGTTATGAATTTTGTTTGATTAGGCTTTAATTTGATTTTGCGACAAATGTATGTTTAGGGTTGGACAAACAATTCGAACTTATTAACTTTTTGTTTTTTATTTATTTTCTGTAATTCTGTGTCGTCTATATATATTTTTAAACATATAAATAATTCGAGCGTAAAATAATTTATTTATTTATTAAAAGCCGTTCATCCTTCTTCTCGGCTAAGTCAACGAATCGCTGCAAGATTGTATCTAATCTTTTATTTGTTCATAGTCTACGGACGAATGTGGATGCTTATGTGCGTCGGTAGTCATGAAAATGTCTCCGACTGCTTGTTTGACCCCTTTACCATAAAAAAATAAACACACATTGATTAAATGTAAAAGAAAATCACGTATCTCGATAGCCGCAAAGTTTTCGGAGCCGTTTTGTTTGTAGAAGTTTGTACTTAGTTTGTATCGTGCCAGGCGGACGGAAACTGTGTTTGCAATTGTATTAGGCGGGATTTATTGCTGCACTAGTAGTTGTTGTTGCAGTAGTTGTGTAAAATTTAATTAATTTCATTTAAAACTAACTGTACCGTGCGTGCGGTGCTACGCCACCAACAAATACGTCAGCATGGACTATCATAGCAATATGTAAAATTCATTGATATGACAGTGGCACCATCTCTCAAAAATCGGTCGTACCAACTTAGAAACCTTCGTATTCAGAACAACTTTAGAAAAGGAAGGATACAGATAAACATTTATATGACATTCGTGTCTGTGAAACAGTGGAAATACACATATGAAGATTGATACAATATGTATGTGAAAGGAAATAACGTATCTGGAAAGCCACAAAGTTTTCGATGCCGTTTTGTTTGTCCAAGTTTGTAGTTTGTATCGTGCCAAGCCGACGTAAACTGTGAGTTACAACTGTGTTAGGGCGGGATTCAATGTTGCACTATAAATATCTTTATTTGAGATATAGTGAAAAGAAGTCTATTTTCCTGAGTACTAACAAGTTTGTATTTTTTTAAATGTGAACATAACATCTTTATTTCTTTAAGGGGGTATATGTAGACGTATTTTCCTCCTTCTGAACTTTAAACAGCGACACAAAAGTAGTGTCAGTACCTTTCCGTTTTTTTTTTCCAAAAAAGGCTTTAAAATATTAAATAGCTGGGAAAACGTGGACGGTGTGAAATTAATGAAGGTTGTTTTTTTCGATGGACCTATTACTGAAAGCAATGCTTTTGCAATCACAGTAACAGTTCGTCGGACTTGCGATATCCTAACCCTATATTATAAATGTTAAAATTTGTATGTTTGTTTGTTACTCCTTCACGCAAAAACAGATATTTCTAAAATTACACACACACTTAGAGCATGAAAGAATGAAAGAAATATTTATTTGGACATAACACAAAATTATGTCCAAATAAATATCCAAGAAACTAACTATTACATAATATACTATCACAACCACATATACGTACATTACAAACACACAAACATATATTTAACAGATACAATAACATAAAATAAGAGTAATATATAATTATTATATTATTGAGGCATTTCCTATCGCCATGTCAGCTCTACTTTGGTGGTCAATAAGGAACTGCTTCAAACGTGTCCTAAAAGTATTTAGTGTATTGCACGTTTTTAAAGGTGGCGGCAGGTTGTTCCACACCTTTGCAGCCGCATAGCGGAAACTACCTTTAAACGCAGCAATCTTGTGCGGGTGCGTTGCGAGCCGCTGTGAGCACAACCTGCTGGTGGAGAGCCAACTTAACCTTTCGTATAAATATGAGGGCTCTTTAAATTTAACTTCCCCAAAAAGAAGACATGCGAGGTGTAGTTTGCGCCGTCATTTCATTTTAATATGGAGTACGTATTTAAATAGGGTGTGACATGACTTCTGTTGGGGATGGTGTAGCAAAATATGGCGCAGGCGTTTTGGATGGATCTCTGTATAAGCTTTCGCGTGCGGGCTAGTAGACGAGGACCGTAAATGGTATGCTGATGACGTGCAGACATCTGCTATCAGCTACGCGGGGTATGCTACGTCGGGATAGACACTGTTCAAATGAGTGAGACCAGATGCAACGGATGCAGAGGTTATCGACGCTCTAATCACAGGTATTTATCCAGATTATGTTAAATCTGAGTTATTGAAGAATACGCCCAATTCATTGTCTAGATTAGTTTCAGTTTTAAAAACTTATCGTTAACGAAAAGTCGGAAGTTGGATACAGATAATAATAAGCATAATAAAAAGCCATATGTAACGGAATTATCTAATGAGCCTTAGAGTTGAGGCGTATATATAGGCACAGATAAAATCACAGATATTTTTTGAATACAAATAATCACAGATACAGGCATTAGTAAATATCTGTGAACGTGTGAAACCGATATCAAATAGCAATACTCACACAGTGATGAAATATATTCTCTATCATAACAGTTAGTAAAATATCGCTGTGAATTGTGATTTGTATTTTATTAATGTCAAATGTCAATTGTCAAGTGACCGATAAAAAAAACAATAACTCTTCTATATTTCCTCAAAATAGGAATCAATACGCGAGAATGAGATGCACATATTATTTAATAAGTCGAGTTAATTAAAAAGTGTTCCATTATAAGGTCCTACGCTTAACAAAAAATACATATTGCTTTAGACGGATAGCCTGACTGCAACGTTCCTTGTCGAACATTGCGAATAATAACGTAATGAAAAGAGACACTTGGAATACCGATTTTACGCCAAGGGAAATGATACTTATTACAAGGTGTCAATTATTTTTTTATTCTTTGTGGAAAGTAATGTGTGTGTGTGTGGAAAGCAATTGTGAAAGGCAATTCATATTTTTAAAATTGTATTAATTAAAAAGTGTTTCTTCATAACGTGCTATGCATAACAAAAATATATTTATTTTAGGCGTATAGCCTGACTGATATTATTATCGTTTTACGACGTACGAATATTTTACTTAATAAGTTGTTTAATTGATCTTACTTAATAAGTACTTAACAAAGTAATAGAAAGAGATGCAATAATTTCCCGCCACGGCGATGTATTCCAAAAAACTTATTATCGCATTAAGTATGAAAATAATCTTGACAATTGTCAAATGACCGATATAACAAGAATAGCGCTTCTACATTTTCTTATAGTAGGAATTAATAGACGAGATTAAGATGCAATGAATTAAATGCAAAAATGTACAAACTGAAGAGCTAGTTTGAACGCGCTAGTCTCTGGAATTACCTACTGATTCGATTTGAAAAATTAATAATAATTAATTCAGTATTAGTTAAAAGTTGATAATTAAGTTCTATGACTCGAGGTTTCCGTATTTACTCGAATGATTGGTGACGAAAATACTAGGAAATATTTTGTCGCCGATATTTTCCACAGCTATTTTTTTTTCCCAATACCAGATATCACAGATATTTAATTTTACCTACTATAACCCATCTATAATGAGCCTAATACTTGCTACAAGTCTAATAAGCCCGACCATTTTTCGCGTGAATATAAACGCCACCGATGCCGTACCTGAACGTTTTTCATCTACTTTCAATTCCAAAGAATGTAATTATTGCCATAAGAAAGGTCATACCGAAAAAAACCGTTTAACTCGAACAAATAACCAGTCTAAAAACTTTTGTTCTGAATAGGTAATTGTGTTTCGACAAATTATTTTATTGATAAGATTGCATTACCACTTCACACAATTCATGCACAGAAATAGCTGTACAAATGGTATAGGTAATCAAGCAAAATATGCTTTTATTTTCATTAACGCTTTTATAAAATTTAGTTTAGACGAAGAACCGTACTACTAGATCTGCAAATAAATAATTTGGTAAAGTTATTAATATATTCGCTTGGCCTACTCGTCTAATTTCGGACCAGAATAAGAATTTCACCTATACATGACTTAGGAAATTTTGTAGTGATTATAATATAAAAAAAAAAAACAACCGATAGCAAAAGATGCCGGTAGGGTCAGTTTGAACGCGTAATGAAAATTTTTGATGATATATATTGGAAACACGTTATTCATGTCTAAAAATTAGCTATAAAATGCACAATTTCTGAAATCACTGGCAAAGCCCCTATGTAGTTGTAATTTGGTAGAAAATGTATCCACCTACCTCTCTCTAAACAGTTACAAGTTTAAGTCCAAGTATCTGTTAGATCTCTTTCTAAAGACAGGATGGACGAGCGATCCCGTTACGAAATTAACCGATTTAAAGCTAAATGAAATAAAATTAGTGAAGGATATTATTTAAAATGCGACTTGTTGACACTATTCAGACATAGAGCTGTACAAAATAGTATTTTAAGAAAGTAACGGTGTATCTGTATTCTCTAGTGTAACTATAGATCGACTCAGTATTTAGACTTTATAGACAGAGATACCTTAGACAACCTTAGACCTATAAAGAGTCATCAAAAATTGTAACATATCTAATGCATTTTTATATTTTACATGTTTGTGAGCCGTTTTTGCTGTATATCGATGGCGAGTAGCGTAGTGATGGGTGATGCCGTGTGTTGGCTAGATCCCGTGATGGGTGATGCCGTGTATTGGCTAGATCCCGTGATGGGTGATGCCGTGTGTTGGCTAGATCCCGTGATGGGTGATGCCGTGTGTTGGCTAAATA
>LUGF01000179.1:197771-209032 GCA_001625245.1 Calycopis cecrops
ATATTTATCAGACAAGCACAGAGACTGAAAACACGTAAGTAAAAATGTAAAATATTTTTGCCTGTCTTAGCGCCGCCTCAAAAAGTGCCTGCACGCACAATACATTATTTTTTTTTATTTAATTTGTACGCCCTAAAGTGGTTGCCTCATTAAAGTGGTAGTCATATTTAAGCCCATTTTGGGTAAAAAACCAAGTTTACGATAGCTAAAATAAGATATTTATCATCATAAAAACTAACTGGGATCAAAATCTTTAAATAAAGTTAATTTTATTTATGATGATCAGTTTTATTCATAAAGATAAAACATGAATTAAAATGCTAAGATCTTATCGTCCGTATGTATAGCCATCGCTTCCAAATGTCTGCTACGTTTTATTATAAATCGCTCCCTCATTCGCTGATCGATCGGCTCCACGAGATGTTCCCAACTCAATGGATTGAGATAAATGTACACAGCTCTATTCAAACGCTTGGCTGCATGCGAAATACACGATGCGATACAATTTTTAATTTATTTTTGTGAGAAAGAAAAATTACTCGGATAAATATTTTTTATCTCTTATTCTCGTTCTCTCTCCCTCTTTGAGAGAGACACATATATACAGAGGGTGTAATGTAGCTAAATACTGATCCAATCATGTAAATTCTTTTACTAACATACAGGCTAATAGACAGCTATAGGAGTGATGCAAGCTATATTTTATTGTGAATTAATTAATTTGATTCAGCATGTCCATGGAGTGGTCACAGGTAGTCTAGTGCCTCTTTATTTAATAAATTAGTAGAAATAGTACAAATAACCATAACGTTTATTTACATACAATACATGAACTGGTAATATTATTCTGCTTTAGCAGGCGTATTCGTATTCGAGGGAGCCCTGGCTCCTGTGGCCTGGTGACTGGCCAACTACCCGCATACTGTCAGCTTATCACATAACTAATCCACAACACGTGCCATCCTGACATTGGGGCAGCCCCTCTCACTCACATCATAGTGACAGAAAGCAGCTGTCCTGGGGCTCGGTCTTAGATCGAGTCGCCTGAATTTGAAGATTCTGTGAATTAGGGGAGAGGGGGTAGGGGGACTTGAGTTAGGGGGCTAATCTAAAGTGGAATCATACAATCTTGGCTGCCAGAGAAACACGACAGGACATCGGCCACTTTACGCCGATCTAGTGTAAGCGAGAGGTATCCCGGTCGTGCCTGTGCGGCCCAATTGCGTGGCACTACCGCTTACTAAATAATTTATCAATTATATAATAATTAAAACCCACTAACATAGAAATGGATATTTGTATCTTCTAAACAACTGGCTTGTTACATCATCCCAAAACTGTTACGTTTAATTAACATAGTTCTCATTCCCTCAACAACGAACTTCGCGAACGTTCGCCACATTATACACACCGCCATCTTGAAATTATCAAACTTGTTATTTATGTAATATTAGTTCTTAAGCACTTTATTATTTCCTATATCTTTACGCGCGCGATGACCAAGTCGATCTATTTATTTAAAATGTAAAAGATTTTTAATATTGATATGATAATAATCTAAGACAGAAGGGTCCTTAAGTAAGGACTAAATGAATTAACCGATTTTTATGGTATAAAGACTGAGCTCCAAGACTTGGTTGGTTTTTTTACAGGATGTTTTTGTTGAGATATACTACTACAAGTGACTACAGTAATTGATCCGAAACTATTAAAAAAAATATTACATACTTTTTAATTTTATTTCCACTTGTTATTAATTAAAATTTCATTAATACGACCGGTTGCGATTAATCATCATTAGGTATACAATATTTTTTATGAGGGCAGTACAATTAAAAATGTCCAACATCAACAGTTTAACAACATCAATTAATATAAGGTTATAACGTTATCTATGGCAATTCAAAACAAAAATTAATAATTAACGTTCAAGATAATAATCTAAAACACACACAACAACACGCATTTTATGATTGTACTCAAGTTTTGCTGTACCTATGTGGATAATAAATACAAGACAAGTTATCCTTTGAACCTAAAGAAAACTCGTACATAGAAATGTTTCGCGTTTTAAATCCGTTTATCTCGGGCAGTCATGACACTGCTGCAAATAGTTTTAAGCTCTTAGAGCTGTTGTGAAATAACTTCGAAAGTAATTGGAGCTATTTCGTAAATTTGAAATTAACTCAGAGAAATTCTTATATTTCAAAGCATATTTAAGAAATTAATTTTATTTTTATGGCACAGCCAGTATGCACCTAACTCATGCTTTTCTATGGCATATATCCAAATCTCATACATTTTTAGTTTAAGTCGTAAGACTATTTTTGTCCAAGTAATTATTTGACAATAGCTGTACAAGAAATCTGTATGGTCTCATTTTTCCTTTCTTTATATTTATATTATGCATGAACTTTATATTTTTATGTTTTCTTTATCCTTTAGATCGATATTTAAAATTGCTAGTCAATAATTTCCAATCATTGATAATAATTGATATAACACAAATCTTTCTGAACATTATGTTTCATATTATACTTATATATGTGGAAACATAAAAGGTTGTTAGTTATTTGAGTATTGTACTAAATTGTGAACAGAATTACTAAATTGTGTGAATAAAACAGTTTACCTGTTTTATTTCCGAAGTAAAATAAAATAAAATAAAAATAACAGTATTACAATTAAGTCGGCAATACATCGGATTACGGATGGCACAATATTGTATAATGCTTTATGAATTTTCAATAAAACGCTTGAATATCTATCTTATGAGCCATCTTTTTCATAATCGAAGTATTATATAATATTTTTTATGGTATGTATATGATATTATTTTGATGACTTCTTAATCTTCAATACGATTTAAGTGACGTGCTTTTTTATGATTTGTATAGAACTTTGTTTTCATTTCATATCAAATATTTGATCATTTATCATGCTTGTTATGCATTATCCTAAATACATATTTTTTTAAATCGATAAATATATTAATTTTGTATTTCCTTTATCTAGTACGTAATCTTTAAATAGCACAAGGCATTCCGCTTGGATTGGTTTGGTGCAGGTTTTATTATTTCGAGAGCAGAGATACCTGCGCTTGTGCTGTGTGCATTCCGCGAACCATCAGTATTTCATATTTTCAGCTCTCTCAGAGTCTAAGTCTATCGATGAGGATTCGTGGAGTGATGTCTATTTTCTATTTTTCATGCCGCTTGGTGCTAAGAGCAGTGAGTTAGAGTGTCTAGGTTTTTCGTATTAGTACCCTAGTGTCCATAGTTTCAGTGTTCTTAATCTCATTGCTGCTGGCTTTATATCTATGGCAATCGCCGGAGTAGTTTCCTAGCATGTCTGCTGGGATGTTTGGTGCACGTACATGCTAGTCTTTGGAAGTGTTGTAATTTTAAACGAGGTGGGGTGAGTTGTTGCTGTTGCCACCAGACCCTTGCTCCGTAGTTTATTGATCTGACTACTATTGTATAGGTATAGCCATACCTTACCTTACCCTTACTTAGGTACCTTGGGTGTAAATCCGCATGTTTTGCCTATCATTATTTAGTATCTATTGCCAGATTAAGAGACTTTGACACAGACTTTGTCTGTGTTGAAGACTTAAAATAGTGAAAACGTGTACTGCTAATAGTGATGTTTGTTTGCAATGCTTTCTAATTGACAGGAGTTACAATCGTGTATTGAGTCCGACACTTTTCTAGAACTCCACCGGAGGGCCAGAAAATGCGTATGCGCTGTATAAATAGAGGAGGAATGGCATTCTACCCTCCTTCGACCTTTAGAGGATTCGAAAGTAACTAAAAAAAAACAAATAAACCATCAAATTAATTTACATGTTTCGATTTAAATTTCTCAGTGCAAAGGGAAATCTTTGACTTTGACTTTGATTGAAATATAGCCACTATATTGGTACATGATAAATAGAACAGAGACAAAGCTTCATATAACCGTGTCGATCACATTACACTAATGCAAGCTAACGGCGTGTGTGTGCGTGTCAACTAGGCGTATGTCACGTACGCACCGATAAAACTGGTTGACGCACGCATGCATACACGCACGCACGCACGCACTCACGCACGCACGTACACACACACAAACGCGCGCACACACACACACACACACAATGTAAATAAGGTAAGTAAAATTTATAACGTTATTGTGTACAACTATATGGAAGCCTTCTACGTTTACAGCAACCTAAATTGTTTAGACTAATTTTATTGAAACTTAGAAGCTGATATGCCAATTTTAATGCATTAAACAGGATCTGAAACTTATCGATACTTTTAAAAATATTTTCCTACGAAGCTAGTTTATAAAAGCCCAATGAAACGAAAGCTAAAGCTGGTCTTTTATTAATAGAACTTGGAAATCGGGTCACCGTTTTTATCGCACTTTGTAATTTTTTTTATTAGCACCTAACTTTAAGTCATTTGCTATATAGTGAAGTCTATACTAACTTAGGTATTATTTATTATACAAAATTATTACTACTACTAGCTGCTCTCCGCGACTTCACGAGTGTAAGTTTCAATCCCGTGGAAATATTGAGATGAAAAATAGATGTTGGCCTATTTTGAGACCTATCTAATAGGTAGGTACACAAAGTTTCATCAGAATCCATCGATCAATTTAGGTGCAGTATGGTAATTACCATCGTGACTCGAGAATTTTATTTATATATGTTACCGTCCAAACCCGATTTCAGGACAAACTAGATTAGCCTAGGCTAAACTAGTTCGTCCTATACACGATCGGATGAACTGGTATAGCCTAGGCAGAACTAGTTCATCCTAAGATCTATAGGATAAATCAGTTTAGCCTAGGCCAAACTAGTTTATCCTGATATAAGTACGCACACAACCAGGATAAACTAGTTTGGCCTAGTCTAAACTAATTTTGCCAGTCGAAAGTAATTGAGCGAGCATGTCAGGACTTGTACATGCGGGAATTCCCCCGTTTCGCCCGGCGCCTCTCTTCGCTCGTCCGTACGTGGCTTTAAACACTCATTTTGCCTCTAGGTGCCAGCCGTGCGCAACGTATTTAGTGATTTTTATGATTGGTTTAGTGGCTGCAGTTTAAAAATAAAGGTTTAAGTTTTAAAGTACATTGCAAGTTTACTTCTTTTTCACTATGGATGAAGCTACTTCAAGTCGACAAATAGATCAAAAACAATGAAGGGAAAAGTTTTTGACGGAAGTTTTACATAGTGAAAATAAATGTCCTCTCATTATAATGTGTTATCATTAGATCTATATTTGGAACTCGTTGAACAAGTTGAAGGTGCAGAAAAATGTGAAAACAAGACACCGTTACAACGAAGAAGATTGAATCGATTTACTGTGCTAAAAATTGGGGATGTGAAAAAACTGATTGCGCGAACTGAAGGTAATATAAAATATTATCTTTCATCCGATGAACTTTACGATGTTATTGACGCAGCTCATGTGGCTGTCGGCCACGGTGGCCGTGACAGAATGTTAGCCGAGACATCCAAAAAATATGCCAATATTACAAAAGAAATGATAAACCTCTATTTTAGATTTAGATTAGTTTCTAAGCCTATTCTACATTCGGAAATGAATAGTAGGTGCCAAGTGGATCTGATAGATTTCCAGACACAACCAGATGGAAATTTTAAATTTATTATGGTTTACCAAGACCATCTAACGAAATTTGTTTTGCTACGCGCATTACAATCTAAGAGAGCGACAGAAGTAGCCTACTAGTTGAATGATGTATTCCTAACTGTAGGAGCACCGTGCATTCTGCAATCTGACAACGGTAGGGAATTTGTCAATAATGTCATAAGTGAGCTAGCTAGTCTTTGGCCCGAACTCAAAATTGTGCACGGGAAACCCAGGCACAGTTAAAGTCAAGGACCCGTTGAACGTGCCAATCAAGATATTGAGAATATGATAGGTTCTTGGATGAAGGACAATGTTTCAACAAAATGGTCAGGAGGCTTGAGATATGCCCAATTCATGAAAAACCGTGCTTACCATTCAGGGATAAAACAATCGCCTTACCAAGCATTATTTGGAATAGAACCCAGAGTGGAACTTTCGACTTCCTCTTTACCGGAAGAAATCATAAAAGATATTCAGGATGAAGACGACTTGAAAAAGGTAATCGAAGAAGATTGCGATGTTAATCGGACAGAATACAGTGATGATAACGTTGAAATCGTAACGTCTGAAAATGAAATTCAGAAAGCTAGAAAAACTGCAGCAGAAAATCTTGTTAAACAAGCAAAGAAAATGAAAGCTACTTCTGACAAGTCTCATCCATCTGCCAACATTGGAGATAATGCGACTATACCGATTCCAGATGTTGACAAAGGCAAAGGTGATCTGAGAAACATCATTGGAGTTAATCTTCAGACAAATGATGACGGTTTTTACAAAGTTGGCACAAAACATGGTGTATTTGAGAAACTATACTGCAGGTTTTGTTTTTTCTTACTAACTTATTTCTTTCTTTTTGGAGCATTCATATCCTAAAATAATATATTTTCTTTCAGATCAGATTTCGACGTTTGCAATCAAGCTTTTTTAAAACTTGCAGATGTAAACCAAGGCTCTGAAATATCATTAAGGACTGCAGCTACGAGACATTCAGTTGGAGCAGGCCAAGGTTTTGTGAGATGCAGTTGCAAAAAAAACTGTTTTACGAACAGATTCAAATGCAACAAAGCAATGATACTGTGTAATTCTAAGTGCCACCAAAGCACACCGTGTAAAAAGAAATAATTGAGATACATAACATTTTTGACAGTAGTTGTAAACGAAAAATCTCAATAATTTTAATAAGTACGTTAAGATTTTGACAGCTCGAAGTGAGGTAATTTTTTTTTTATGCTATAGGGGGGCAAAAGAGCAGTCAGAGCCATTTCCATGACAACCGACGCTCACAGACATCCGCATAATAATAAAAATATGCAGATACGCTGTCCTCCTTTCTCCTCTCTCCTACATGGGCCACCGGCTACTTACACACCGCACGAAACGCGACAGCACAGCTGTCCCTTCACGCCGGTCTCGTATAAGTGAGAGGTACTTCCCCGGTCGTACCAGTCTAATTCGGCAAGCATGCAGTGTGACATTACCTCTTACTAAAATAATAATCGATATTGTGATTTTTTGTATTAGGTACCATAATTGTTAGTACTATTATATTAGTTTTAACGACAAATTATTATGTTTTAATAAATAAGATTATTTTACAGCTAGAGAGTATTTTATTTATTTTACCAGTAATAATTAATATTTAATAAAATACCAATTTATTTTGCCTTTCCAGGTATTCTAAAAGGTTTAGACAAGGCCAAACTAGTTTATCCTGGTTGTGTGCGTACTTATAAATAAATACAGGGTAAACTAGTTAGGCCTAGGCTAAACTGATTTATCCTATTGGTCTTAGGATGAACTAGTTCTGCCTAGGCTATACCAGTTCATCCGATCAAACATATTAATTTAAATTCAAAAAGATAGAACAATTTGAATATTGTCCCCTTTTGACAAGGAAAAATAATTGATTCCAACATGATGTCTTGAGACATAAGGATATAGCATACAAGATGAAATGATCTTAGAATGAAAGTATAAATTTAGTTAGGCTGCATTATGTTGTACCAAATGTATTAATGTGGAAATAAATACATAAGGATTATAAAGGAGTGTTTCTATCAATAACCATACAAACATATAAGAGTGATTCTGCCTTGAGAAAGAGCTACGCCCAGGAGAGAACGAAGGCAGTGTCACATTGGTGCACCTTCCACACGGTCACCGCGCACGGCGACATTCACAGGATCATTCGTGTGACCTCTTCATTGTTGCCTCCTCTCCTCCTTCCACGGGATTTGGAATGATCTTGGAGGAATGATGACTGATTAATGATGTTGGATATTGGTAAAGAGGAGAGTTTGGAAGTTGGGTTCGTATTCTGATGCACTCTGGCTCTGACTGAACGAGGGGAAAAGGGCTATAAAACACACAATAGGAACATAGTATCCGTGTGGCTGTACGATTCGGCAGCATAGCTTGATTTTCTAAGTAAGTTGGGTCACAGAGTGGAGGTGGACGATACTTCAACTTATTAGTATGGGAATGAAGGTCTTTAACGGTGATATTATAACTGATTCATAACAGGTCAGCATTGGCATCATTGAGATACGGATGTCGTAGTCAAAACTGGAATTTTTTTTTAAAATATGAGAGAATATTTTTTTTTCTTACTCATACATGACTTTGGTTATCCGACTGATATAACTTTAGTTGATAAAACTTTGACTTTGTGTTCAGCTTAAATTAAATTGGTTGATTTATTATAATTGAATTCAAGGTCAATTATAAATTATAATTCCATTTTTATAACTAGTATTCTGAATGAGATGCAAGTAAGCGTAGATTTTCTGGGGAGATATTCATTTGTTAGGGATATATCTGACTAGGGAGGTAAAACTATTTGTTATAATGTATAAACTTAGAAATATTTTATGATGTTAGAGAGGTAGATTAAATCTTTTTTTTAGGGTTCCGTATCTTAAAGAGGAATCATCAGATTATTAGTACACCCTGAGTCTTTAAGTAGATGAAAATGAAATGAAATAAAAAAGTTTTTATTCAAACTAGAATTTCAGAAATTACTTTTTGCACGTCAACAATTAAATCTACCACCGGTTCAACTCTAGCCCTACCAGAGAACAACCGGCGAAACAAACTCAGTGGGCGTCATGATGTAATGAGATATAAAAATAAAAAAAAATTTAAAAATACAAATATATTTGCATAATATAAGTGATATACAATTTATGAATTTACAATAATTATGTTACAGAAACAGCCTGGGGGAGGAGGGTACTAACCCCAAGATGTGGTATCTGTCATAAACTCTGTTACCGTATAGCATGCCTTACCACACAAACGCTCTTTAACAACTTTTTAAAATTTTTAATCGAATATTTTTGGACACTTTCTGGGATCCTGTTGTAGAGGCATATACATTGCCCCCTAATGGAATTCTTTACTTTACTAAGTCTATGAAATGATATGTCTAATTTATGCTCGTTTCTCGTATTCCTGTTATGATTATCATTTGTCGTTCTGAATTCACTAATGTACCTACTTTCTTACATACAAGACATTATCCAAAATGTATTGAGATATTTAACATAGTACATTAAAAACTTCCTACGAATTAATAACCTCCTTCCTTTGATTTTCTTGTAAATTCGGTTAATTAACAATAAAATGTGTAGACACGTGAGTAAATAGTAGTCTCAATGAACTTATAAAAATATTTCTCCCTATTTTATTCAAAAACGTTTAAGAAAATAATACACAAAATATAAATTCATTAATTGTTTCATGATCTGCAAAATAAAGCCGCCTAGAATTGTATATCTTTTTATAGATATTTCTGTAAGAATAAAAATGCACTCACTGACATCTTATAAATGAAGAAGAAGACAACTTCAAGTCTTTATTAAAATACATTGAAACACAATAAAACTTGCGATGACATAAGCATAATTCTTATACGATAGTCGTTAGCTTTACGAAAAACAAAAGTATGACAAAACAGCAACATCGCCAAAATCCTTTTTGGTATGCTTCTGTTATGGTGTATGGTGTCAGAACCCAGGGCTGGTGACCGTAAACGCGTTTACCTGTGTTGAATGTCCACTGGGGTGGGATCATGTCTGACATATTAAACTGACACTAAAACAAATTTTAACTTATTTTCAAATCTAGCATGAACTAAATTTCAAAAGTTTCGCGGTGCAAAGAGCAGACAGTCATCCAATTAACAAGTTTGACACTATCATGGAGAGCCAAGGGATTCTCACAAAGTGCTTCAAGCTTATACCAGTAACCAGACACTTTACCGATATCCGAACAGTGTTTTTTATTTCCGTTTTTATATGAAAAAGACCTTCGCTGCGTTAAGCGGACTTTCGCGACGAACACCCGTCTCTCAGCACAATTTCGATTGCGTCGTCACCATGGATTATTTAGTGATATTTTATTATTTATATTACGTCAATAAAGTTCTTAAAAATATTTTCGTTGCAGTTCATTACAGTGTATCGCCCACTTTTTAGTTATTGAGCAAATTATTAATAACATCCCAGCAAGTGTTATAATGATAGGAAATAGTCAATATAAAACTTTTGACAATCTCATATCTAGCAATCACAAATCCGAATATATATTTCTACTATAATCCTAGGTCACACGAACAGACGTTCGTGTGACCGAGGTTTATAGTACGTACTATAATCCTAGTATATACTACTATATACTAGGATTATAGTACCATGGCCGCACGCGTCACGGGTTTATCGACCTTATCTCCCATAGGCACGCGATGTACCTACAACGGTCGGACGAAAAATTAAATTCATATTTATTTTTATTAGAAAAAAGAATAGATCATCTTTAACTGAGAGCTTGCTTGTGATAAAAAAAAATAAGCCTGTATGTTTTCCAATTCCAGGATTGATTTTTACGTATAAACTTATTTTAATATTTATTCAAGCTAAGGTCCTAGCTGATTTAGGCTACGGCGGCCGTCTCTACAGGGTTACATTTTGGTCACCGGTGAATATACAGGGTGGTCAAAACGGTGACGTCCAAAAATTTTTTTTGGATTGCTGACATCTGGATGTACTCGGAAATACCCCATATATGTCAAGCGATTTTTTGTAGTTTACGAGATATGATTTTTTTTCATAATATTTTAAAATTTCCTACCTAACTATTAAAACATTTTTTTTCTTTGTGAATTAAGCCATTTTTGTTATTATTTTTTTTTGTCTCTTAGTCCTTATTAGTTGTACTTTCACGTGTAAAATCACTAGCTTCCTACTATTGATAAAAGATATTAAATTTTTTTATCGAAAATAAATAATTTGCGTTTGAGCGAGTCGCAGTTCAATTTTTAAATTTTAATAAAAAAAAAATAAAAAGTCTCATGAATTCTAACTAATTTTAAAAACTTCCTAAGACCCTCAGCTTTGATTATAATACAAAGTAAGTTGTACTTGATAGGCCTATTTTAGCCGTAAACTGCCTTTAAATGTACAGGGGCGTAAAATGTCCTAAATTAATTAATTCTTTTAAAAGCACCTATTGGTTATTTCTAAGGTAAATTAGGTTGACTATGTGTGATATAATTACCATTCAGTGAAATTAAAACATTAAGATGGCAAAACTAAAAGTTCAAGTAGGTATGGTATC
>LUGF01000179.1:214902-231629 GCA_001625245.1 Calycopis cecrops
ACAAAATCAATGACAATTTATATAAAAACTGTTAACAATATGCAATTGTTTTATAAGATTACAACCAGACAGTAGTATCCAAGGCCCTTTATAATTTAATTGTCCTATATTAATACTATCAATGTTACAAAAAAAATAAATTTGGTACTATTTAGCTTTAATATTTTGCTCAATAACTTTGAATTTGTAAGTCAATAAGCTTTAATGAGTGAAATAAAAAACGGGGTATGCGTTTTTTATTTCACATTTTAAGTCTATGTTATGCTTTTCTTGAAAATTAATTTGTAGTCTTATTTTGGTCAATGTGCCTACCACAGTCAACTTTTAATCGACAATAAGCCGGCCTGGCACATGAATAAGTGATGATTTAAGATCCGTTAGAATTTAGAAATATTCCTTTGAATTAATGAGTGAGCAGCGTCTCCTTCATTTTACTCGTGGCCTTTTATTACAAACTAGTGTACCTGACAGACGTCGTCTTGTCATTGACTTGAAAATATGTTATCACGGTAACGTGTAATGTTATGTGGCCGAATTATCAATCCGATAAAAATGTTGTCCCTACAATAGTGTATTTCAAACCATCAAAATACGTCCAGTAGTTTTTGCGTGAAAGCCGCTCTAGTAAGACAAAATAACCTCTTCTACAGTATTATCTATACCTTTAACAAAACAGTAAAATTATACAGTAATAATAAATAAAATTCGTAAACATTGAATATATTTCGAAACGAAAACCTAATTGGAGGCGTTATTAAAATATTATATTAAAATAGTCAACATCAAAAACACTTTTGACTGCGGTAAAATCGCTTATACCTACGGGAAATCGAAATTTGGGCACAAGCAAACAATAACAAATCACTTTGATTATAATATTACTACGCTACGCGAACGAAGTACCACCAGCTATTATATTTACAGATGTATGTGTGACGCTTCTTGTTAATTTCGACAAGACATATTTTATTGTATGATATATCGCTAAGATAAATTAATTTTGCTGTACAGTAGTGGTGTGTACGCAATAGTTATCACTATAAAAATCGCGTATCGAGCGCTGTGTAAGTAACCGGTGGCCGATGGCCGAGGATGGAGGAGGTAAGAGAGCAACGCATCTGTATAACCTCTATGCGGATATTTACGGGCATCGGTAGTCATGAAAATGGCTCCAACTGCTCGTCTGTCCCCTATATATGTACTATAAAAAATACAAATAAAAAACAATGTCAAATTCAGAAGAAGCCGTTTCATTTAAGTTTTTCAGATACATGAATAACAATTTAATTGACCAATTTAATTGACATCCGACAAAAAATGAGCTTCAGATGTAATGTTTGATGTTGTAGAATCGCTCACAAACTACTTGAATTGGTAGATCAATCAATCTCATCAATTACGTTTTAAATTTTTTAATGTCTTTTTGTTTGCTGCAATAAATTTTAAGACAATCTTCATACTCCAGTATTGATATGTGACCTTGATTGTCTGCTATGAAATTACTGATAAATAAAATAAAATGTCACGGAATAGTATAAGAATATGATAAAATTAGACATTTTTAAAAACAACAGTATAGGTACAGGACTAAAAACTTACTATATCATCGCAACATCATGAAAAAAAGGAACTTTATTTACACTCGTCAATTTTGTTTGAAAAAAATATAACATAATCATTGGTATTTCTTGTGGCAAACGGACATATTTCAAAGCTTTCCACTTTAGTTTTCAAAATAAAATAATTAAAGTACTCATAATTCCATGCAAAACGAACGCAAATCCAAAATGGCACTATTATATTGAAAAAAAATCTTCATACATAAACTAATTTGAATGCAAAATGGACAGGTATAAAAATAAGGCACTATTGTATTCTGTAATACTATGATATTCACATTATTTTTGAATGCCAAACGGACGTATTTTGAAATATGGCACTCTTGCAAAGAACTTTACATGCAGATTTCGATTGTTTTTGGTGTTATGGCCCTTTTGAAAGCAAGTGACTTGCGTTGTCTGGTCGCAACTAACAAAATGGCGGTGTTGCACTGAACTTAGCTGACAAAATGGTCCAATGGAAAAAGGGCGGTTAGCTGATTTGGGAAGAAATAATGCAAATTTTATGGGTATCTTTTTGGATATATGAAATTTAATGGATTTCCGTATGATTCCTGCAATAAAACGGTTTTGAGATTTTTTTGATTTATGTCCCTTTTCTTTTCAAGGAGCGATTTGTTCTACGACTTTTTACGAATCTAGATAAATAGTACAAAAAAATTAAAAACTAAAAATGTTTGCACTCTCTGTTATTTATTACTCTGTATCTTGTTAGAATGACGCGCGGGAGCCCCTATCTTGCCGCGCGCGTTTCCCGCGCTATTTTCTTAGCCGCACGCAGACTAAATGATAGTTCAGAGGCAACATATTAATTTTGTATGGGAATATTAAAATTTAAAAAAATAATAATTTTCAAAAGTCGTAGAACAAATGTTGTTGGTATTGATGTAGACATTCTGCCTGCAAGAAGTCTTGCGCTAATTACATTTAACACTGTGTGTATATATATATATATATCTATATTCTATACCACGTCCATACTTATATTAAAATGCGGAAGAGTTTTTCTAAGTGAAAGCACTAAGCTCAGGAACAGTTCAGGTCCGAATTGCAAAATAATTTCGATGTCATATAACTAATTTATCGAGGGTACTGAAAGGAGACTTATATAGTTGAATAATTAAGGTAACTTGACTATATTTCACTGAAAATTTGTTTAAGTGATAGATAGTCAAATTACCGCAGAAAGCTATGGAATATAAAAAATATTATAATGCTAAAAAATATAAGAAGATAAACTTAATAAAACGCTAATTCACGATTATTAGGAGTAGTGTGTTGGTCAAAAAAAATATTACAACTAACTCTTAAAAAGAGCTTTATTCATTGTACAAGTGTTGTAGTTCTTACATACTTCCGTCCCTTGGGGCCACCAGAGGCACGCAGAAGCCAGACTAAATGCGGAACCATAACTGTCACTTTACATTGTAACCATGTAATGAATGTTGTAAGAGGAAATGCCGTGCTGAATTGCAATGTGATTTGACCGGCACGACCGGGGAGTTATGTCTCGCTAATATACAACCCTTTTAAAGTGACAAGTGTTACGTCGCGTTTCATACTGCTTAAGAGTAGGCGATAACCCCTTGGAGGGAAGGAGGAGGAAAGTAGATTTCTGCCTAGTGATCATGTGGATGTCCATAAGCGTTGGCAGTCATCAAAAAGTTCCGACTGCTCGTTTTGATGCTATAAAAATGATGACTGACATTTCCATAAATACTAGGTATTCAGAAAACAAAGAAGCACAAACGTTTATCCAGTGGGAAATATATTATATAACGCCGCATTAAAACTTCAATTCAGAGGAAAGGATGAAACTGTTTTAAAAAAAGTTTTTTTTTTTAGAAAAAGAAAGTTTTTTTTTTTTTAAAAAAAGTGAAATATTACATGATTACAGTTAATATTTCAGGAAAGGTGCGCTTCTCTTGTTATTGTACTTGTGTTCATTGTTATAATAATAATTAAATAAGCAAATGATAAAGTTATATTTATTTTTAGAGCATCGAAAGAAATATATTATCTGTGAAATGTTTATGTCTAAGCTAACCAGACGGAGACAAGAACACGGACGGTATTTTAAAAACGGACCTTTTATTTTATAAACATTTCATGATAAAGTATTCTGTCCAACTTAAGGTTTCTGTTACATCACACATTGTTTATTAACAAAGGATATTCACAACATAGGTTATACGAGGAACGGTCGATGGGCGCAGGTTAATCTATTAATCATCCTGAAGGCCTTCATTAATTCTTGCAAACATTGGTCTGCCAACGCGCTTAAAATTAAAATAATATACATACGCCATTTATAAAGAATAAAGCACTATATTTTAATGAATATGTTGTTATGTTGTGTACAAATCTCTATAAAATCTAAAGATTAAAGTAAGCTAAAGATTTCCCTGTCGAAATTCATTGCAATTACAAATACGATAGAGTTACTGCTTTAATTGCTGTAGAAAATAGATATTGCTAATTAATATTTTGGCGTCAGTACTAATAATGTTTATAAATTAAATATAAGGTAAACCGTATGTATAAATAGTACTTCTTATATATTAAAAGGCAAAATATTACTTTATTTTGAAACACATTTAAGTGAAAAAACTAAAGTAGGTAATTGTTATGAGAAATTAAACGGACCAAAATAATAGACAAAGCTACTTTATGTTCACACAGAGTCATCATACGTCTACATAATTAAATCATCTAAGTATTAAGAGGTACGGCCATGCAATGCTGCATTCATCTGAATTAAGCACAAGCACCACCGGGAATGGTGCATACGCTGAGACACAAAATGCAGTCACATACCGCGCGTAATGTAATTTTTAAATATCTAATATAAGGGCCCGGCATTCTGTATATTCACATAAATTTGTCTAATGACGACGACGTTAGACATCCGCTATTTTATGTTCTTTAGACATCTAGTTCCCCTGAAACATCGGACTAATTAAATAATTAAATGAACCGCGATACAATCAGTTGGAGTTGTTCTTTTGTAAACAAAAACATCTTTGATCGTCAATTGTCTCTAACACCAAAAAGTTATTGACTGAGCGGCTTGCTCCCAATAAAAAAATAACCACAGAGAAGCAGATCTGCAAAAGCAGATTCCGTTTACTTTTTGAATACCATAGTGGCATTAAAAAAATGGATTAAATTTCTGTTGTATAAAAAATAAAAAAAACAATTTTTACTTATTATGTTCAGAATTTTCTAAATATACCTATTATGTTCCACAGAGAGGAAAATCAACAGACAGCGTTTTAGAGAGTCTACATCAGAATATTAAATTCACTTTGCAAGTCAAATGTAATATGCTTCATAATCGCGATCTAGAGAGCACTCAACGTCGATCGAAGACAATGCTACAACCTCACAAGCACACGCTTTCCAAACATACACTGGGCGTCTACATAATCTAATATCACAGAGGGAAAGACAGCAAGTGTCAACAACTAGAGTGCGTAATCGAAGTTTAGCTTACTTTGTAGGGCACTTTGGGAACTGTGCCTTTGAATAGTCCCGACTACGACGTGGAACCGTGCAGTGGGATCAGGTTCCCATCCTGACCCCTGGCCCCAGTACTCCAAAGAAGCGCGATTTCAATGTCCAAATCGAACCCACCACTCGTCGCAATCTACCCTGTCCTCTGAGGGACGGGAAGAGGACCCGGAATATAGCTGCTATTAGTCTAGCCTCTCCCCCAAGGTCTGTCCAGTATGAGTAGCCCTGCATAGCCTTGAGTACCACAGAGGCACGCAAGCCTTATCCTAATGTAACTGTATATTTATATAACTAAACAAAATATTCTGTATGTAACTTAAGTAAAACATATCGGCTAACAGGTTCAGACGGTTTTATTATATGTTGGACAACCACAGCCGTTACAGCGCACGTTGTCGCCATTTTACTTATAATGATCACCGTTAAGACTCTCTTTGGCCCGCTTGGAGCTTATTCCCATAAATCTTCTTTTTTAAGATATATTTTGCAATATTGTTAGATGAATTTATTTCGCGAATGTTACTAATTTTGATTACTCTCTCTCTCTCTCTTATAGGATTACATATTTTTCTTCCCTATGTCTGTCCGCTAAAATCTTTTTTCGAAAAGGCGTCGAATGATTTGGTTGATATTTATGTTGTATCTCGAGGACTGCAAGTAGCATACTTCTAATTAAAACAACATTAAAAAAGACAGGTGTTTGATAAGAAATTAGAACTTACTGCACAAATAAAGAATTTAAAGGGAAAATGAAAATTAGAAATTTTTTATTGTAACTCTGAAAGAACCATTACCAAATTATAAATGTTTATTTCGTTTCATACAAGGTGTTTGAAGGTGCCCGCTTATAACAGTTTGTGTTAGTGCTTCTGTTTGTCCTATTCCAAAAAAAGAAATCGCCATTCTGTTTGATTTTGCGCTTTATTGCCTTACAGTAAGGTTTATAATATATAGACAATAAGAGCTGAAGAAAATTATGAATCAATTTTTATGACTAGCCTGCTTCACACACAATTTGATACGCCTAAGATTTTCAATGGTAACAATCGGTACCAAGTACATCTTTAGGAACATTCGACATCGACTTATTGTAGTGGGTATTCAAATGATCAGTAGTTTTAGCTAGTAGGTACTTTGTACAACAAAATTACTTAATTGATTTGATCTGCTCATTGCGTTATCAAAAAGTCCGAAGTTTTTAGAGGTTGAACTATGTTGGGAATTCTTTAAAATGGTTTAATTTGAATTTTCTCCCCATATTATGGTTCCAGTGCTTGAGAGGAATCTAGCAATTGCAGCCTTTTCCTGAATACTGACGCCCATAAACACTCGCATAAAGATTTTTGGAAGTGTTGCTTTCTTTTCTATTCCTAACGGCTAAAATTCATGCTGGACTACCGTATCCTACTAAGATATTGGAATATATAGATACATATCATAGTACAAGTCCTACACGACTATTCTCTAAGACAGGGGGTGTAGAACCGTCAACTTCCTGACTCAGGACTGTTCTTAGAAACTAGCGGCGCCACGCGGTTTCACCATAAGTTATACTTCACCGCAAGTGCGCGGGTTGCGTACCTACTTCATAACGTTGAAATATAAACTGATGTATAACGTATATCAAGCCTTTCTGAATAAACGGCCTATCTTACAATTAAAGATTTTTTTTTTGGACCAGTAGTTTTGAACCAGCTAATCTCTGGGCATTAGCACGCAGCCAAACAAACAAACTTCTAAGTATTATAATATTAATATAGATTGAAAAATTCCAATAACACTTTTTAATCCGACCCGGAATTCAAATTACTCACGATCTGTGGTTAAACAAGCTTACTAGTGGACTACAAGGAAATAAACATATTTTATATAATACTTATTATATTATGAACATCAATCTGTTTTCTAAGAAATAGAATCTGGACTTACTGAAAACAAAATGCATTCTTGAATATCGTGAGACTAATTCATTTACATTTTTATAGAAATCTCATTTATTTCCTCAAATGATAATTAAATTTCCATCAATAAGTGAAAATACTCTCCATACCAGCGCTAAAGGTAAACAAGTAAATAAATAAATCTCTAGCGGGGACAGCAAGACGCTTCCAGGCGGTTATTGAAAGTTTTATGTGGACAACGTGCCCAGGCGCCCACGCCAGAGTAACACGTAATAAAACAGAAAACCTACTGAACGTGAAATAAGTTTTAATGGGAAATACACGTTCAATAGCTATCGCAAAAAGATAGAGGAAATGTTGTGAAAATATTGCATGTGTTTTCTTACTTCGCACCGCATTTCTTTCGTTGTCTGAAGCAAATAGTTATACTTGCATCTACATTTCATTGTTTCGCTAAGGTGCAGTCTTTCAAAAGTCGATTAGCGTCCATTTATTTTCCAAGGCATTATAGAGGCACGCAAAAAGGTGGCGTCATCTTCAGAGAGGAACAAGAAGTACCATAAGTGTACCTAATATTCTTCAGTAACCAAAACGTGTTCATGAAACGACTGTACATTATCTTTTGATTGCGTTAACTTAGAAACTTTTTTTTCTGTCCTTCATGGAATTAAGAATGATACTAAGAAAACTTCCATGTATATTCCATACACCCCTCACATACGTATAGTTTGAAAGTTTTTTTTTATAGATATTATAGTTCTATATAAATGGAGTATATATACAGGTTGTCTCAAAACGATCCAACTATTTCAAGAGTGAGCGAGAAGCAAACAAGGCGCGGGGAAGGGGTGGCGCCACCCCTTCCCCGCGCCTTGTTTGCTATATCAGAGTAAGTCAACTACTTAATCACGCCCCTCTCTCTCATTGACATAGCTGCAAATGATGGAAATGAGGCCTGATGTACAGAAATAATAATCTCGTCCTAGCCGATTTCGGCTACGGCGGCCGTCTATATAGACGAGCCATCTGCGTAGAACATATTACAGTGCATAAGTGTGCGCGCCGACACAAGTGCACTTTCTGTTCCTTAATTCTCATATTCCTACGGGACGGCAGTCCGACACGACCGGAGAGAAAAAAGGGGCTGGACTGACGGCACAATATGTACTCCGAGGCACGGGGGTGTAACACAGCCAACTTCCTTACTCCGGACTGTTATTAGAAATTGAAAAATTCCAATAACAATTTTTGGTCCAACTCGGGATTTGAACCCGAGACCTCACGTATGTGATGGAACACGCTTACCACTAGAACACGAGGCAGTCTAAAAGATTGAATAAGGTCATAAAACTGCGTCCTCCTCGCTTGGCTGCAGTGGTTTTGACATTGCTACCTGAAGCCGAAAAAAGGCATAACCTATGTGACAGTGATAGGTCAAGCAAAAGCTGAAATTAGATCTGACTGACCTTGGGATACAGTTAGTTTGTTTTAGACGTACTGCAATAGGTGCAACCATCATAAATTCAGAAATGTATCGATGCCGAAGATGTAAATTCGACCGTCCTACTAAATGTGCCGAGGTGCGCATTTCTGATTTAAATTACTTAACCAAAGTAGCGGTAGCGACCGCTGTTGCCAAGATTAGTGGGTTGAATCTTGAAGAGGTAGAATTAGGGCAGCTATATCTCGGCTCCCAGGCGAGCGGTGATCATGTTCATGATTATCAGTTTTGTTGTCTAAAGCATACACTTTTTTATGGTATAGGGGGTAAACGCACAGTCGGAGCCATTTTCACGACTACCGACGCCCATAGACATCCGCATAGAGGCTACACATCGCGCTGCCCTCCTTCCTCCTTCCACCTCCGTGGGCCACAGGCTACGCTGGTTTCGTGTAAGCGAGAGGTTCCTATCCCCAGTCGTGTCTACCCAAATCAGCTGCCACATTGCATGCTTGCATGTTGCACTACCTCTTACTAATAATAAAACACATACCTTACCTGGTTGTACCACAACCTTGTAAAGTTTAAAGTGTTCGGCTGATGATGATGATAGTGATGACACGTATGTAAGGTATGTTTTCTTCGGCAGTGATTGAAGATATCATTATGTCTTTTATTTCACGCTCTTAATTACTTTCAAGGTCATTTCCTCGGTTTCTTCCTTGTCGTTAATTTCAGAAATATCTTTTTCTCAATTTTTTTTTCAATTCACTTCTATTTCTTCTTTATTATTGGAAAATAAATGAAATGAAATCTTAATGAACTTCGGCCATTATATTCCAAATGTAGATTAATAAAATTTTGAGACACGAATAGTCGCTACAAGGTAAAAAATATCACTCAGACTTTGCACTTCTGTTGTAGTAAAAAGATACGAGCACTCATCACCTATCAACAATGTGGAACATTAAACTTTTCTGAAAAGATACGTAAAACGATTGGAGAGAAACTTGAGCAGAAAAATAATTATTTACGATTTTATACACAATGTGTGGTAAATTTTACTCGGTAGCTGTCTATCCCAACGGTTGGTCCCAACCTAAGGCAAGGTTGTGGAGCTATGCAGTAAATATTATTTAGTTCGTGCTGGCCTAAGATTTACCACATTAAGGCCACGCTCCTGCTCTTATTGGACAACTCGTCAAGCCAAAGTGGCTGTGTCATGCGTAAGGTGAGTAATTTCAGCTTCCACCAATCCAGATCTGCATACATTGCAGAAAACGTATGTTATCCATAACGACTGAATCAAGACACCACAGCTCCACAATAACGTGTCCTACCCGCACCGATGTATTCTTCCTTATAAGGGAACTCCTTAGAGCCTTTCTCTCTGCAGATAAGAGGTACACCTGTGCAAGTTTCCCAGGATCTCCCGTTTTTCTCTATGCAAGGGCAGAGCTGATGATGATAATAAAGATATAATCAAATAAAAAAAAAGATAAGAATTACATAAATTACAAACGGAACAGCGTAACGCGTTATTAAAGTAAAGCACTAAATAACGAAGGTGACGTTATCGGAAGGGATCTCGTCGGGGGTAACGTAATAAATACTGAAAATTACCTTTGTTTACCTTGAACCCTTTTGGTCGTAATAGAGTAGACCAATAGAATGAATTTTTACGATTAATTGATTTGAAATAGATCGATTAAATGCTGGTTGTTAAAGAGTATCCAATAGACAATGCTAAAAAACTGTTTGATAGCTCTGACACGCAACTTTGCTAGTTAAGAATAATTTAATTATTCTTTAGCAGAACATTCGCTAGACACATAACTTACGTAAGAGCGAAAAGGTTGCGCTTATGTTACGTTCGATTTCCTGATTCCTGATTCACACGATTTTACTCTTCCCATTTATATGCCGCCCATCTCAAAATTTTCTTGTTCAACAAAGCCAAAGAAAAACAAATATGGCGAGCCCGTTAGGAGTAGATATTAAATAAATCTTGAGGAAATTACCTGCCGTTAGATTCAAACTTTACTACTAAAAGTGGAAATTTGCTGACGATTTCTGGGACTTAAGTATAGGTGCGCCGGGAAGTCATACTTGCCCTTACACTACTTATTTTCTAGAGAGTCTCTAGAAAATAAGTTAGTAATTATAATAGTACTGTAAGCCCTAAGAACACATTTTTTTATCGACTTCAGCAGAGATTAGTAAGAGGTAGAGGCATGCATGCCGCCGAATTTAGTCGGAAAAACCGAGAACGTATCTCTCGCTTATACGATACGTCGAGTTTTGTGCGGTGTAGTAGCCGGTGGCCCATGGAGGGGCGAGAGGATGCAAATGTCTACGCGCGTTGGTAGTCATGAAAATGGCTCCGATTACTCGTGTACTATCTCGTGTGATACAATAAAAATAATATATATTTTATGAAAACTTTCCGCTGTAAACATAACTTTGTGACGATGTGTTTCCCATTTGAGTTTTGTATGTAATAAACTATTTTTGCCAATCTGCAGTCTATTGTAGGAAACACAAAAGGAATTTTGAATTTAACCCAACGAAAATCCCAATCTGAAAAAGTAGCAGAGAGAGGTTTTTTTCCTCCTCGGGCGCAGTTCTGTTGAACACTTAAAAGAATGCAGCAAGGCGCTACAAATGCAATGGAGACATTGGGTATTTGAATTATTATTCAAATACCCATTTTGGCAGACTTTATTCAGATAAACATCTATTACTGATCAATTGTAAGAAACTGTATTCTCTGGCGACCATTATGTAGTTATGATGGATATACAATTATACATTTGTAATGAGCCGGAAGAAATTTGATTTTTTTCCGAGATGTTTAAAAATAGATGAACTGGAATACTGGAGACAACTTTTCATAGCGCTAGTACTTCTACCTGTAAAAAAAATATAATTTTATAATTTAATGCGAATTAGACTACGAACCTTGCAATAACTTGAATTTACACGACCAATTGATTGGTAGTAACGTTGCCCATTCTTCTTGTACGTACTGAATAAACCGGAAATATTTAATATTACCTACTATTTTTATATACAGTTTAATTTATAGATATGACTATAGCTAATAGTTAACAAGTGTGTTCTTATAATCACTAGAGGTGCTGTACGCTATTTCTGTAAGACTATTTCAGAAACAACGTTCTAAAACTAGAGACAATCAAAAAACTTTTTTTTGGATTACCTAATAGATACCTATGCATATGTGTTACCCACCTTCCAATTCCTTATAATAGGCCTATAATTTCTGGTGTAAGACGGTGTGCTGATGTTTGTGAACTATATGGATAAGCATATACCTAGTCTCGCCATAAGTTCTTTTACAAAGAAAACAATATTATTTTAATTGCAAATAACATTTATTACTTCTACAAAGTGTTAGTTAAATACACAAATATGAAACAAATAAAAATATTAAAAAGCTTATACGAAGTATTCTCCATGGCCGCAGTAGTCCTTCAAACGTTGAGGCCAGTTATCAATAGAAGCATTTACTCTTTACATGGGAAAATTCTTCACTGCCAATCGTATAGATTGTTTTAGGGTCTCCAAAGCAAGCTATACTCTCTAAAACTGACCATAAATCATAATCCAGCGGATTAAGATCGAGACTAGACAACAGCCAGTCTTCAGCTCTGATGAAGTCCGAAACGTTCACTTCCAACTAAGATTGCGAGGACCAAGTTTTATGATCCGATGACGAGTCTAGCTGGAAGGCCCATACTTGGTTATTTAACATGGTGTTATTAGGAGGCTTAACCACAGTCTCCAGAATGGTATCTTGATATACTTGTGCCGATGTTTGCATACTTTTTTCCCGAAAATATGGCTGTCACTTATATCTAACACCCCACCAAACCCTCACTGAAGTCGGATAATGCCCACGTTACACTGTCGACTAATTGGGAAGCTTCCTTAGGGCTTTTAGCATAAATACGGTCACTTCGTTTGTTAAAATGTTGCTAAATTGTACAAAATCTCATCCGTAAACCATTTTTTTTTCTGTGACCTCCCTTTGCGTATCGCTTCAGTAGCTATTCAAAATCAAAATATTTTCATTCAAAATAGAATTTAAAAATTGCTTTTTGAACGTCAAAACGTATTTCGATTTTACCACCTTATTCATATTTAATTTATGCTATCTATCCTTATTTCCCGAGATAGGTAGGATTTCTTTGAATTTTTTCACTTACTACTTTGATCAACTTTTTTGTACGAACACTACGTGTATGGCCAGATCTTTCTCTATCACAAACAGAGAAAATCTCATTGTACCTATTAATAGCCCGGTATCTGACTAATACTAAGTGTGTGGAGAGTTTTAAAAATTGCATTTTCTCTATACCTACTTTGTACAATGCAATCACAGCGATTCTGTTCTCTTTATCACCGCATTCCATTTTAATATCGCAAAATATTTTACAATGTATTGGCGCCAAAATAAGAAAAGACAATGAACAATCATATAAAAATGACAGATTCCAAATTCAAATGTAATATTTTTTATTTTTAATTGTAACAGTATTTATGGCCAGACTAAGTAAATTCTTTTAAAAAGCTGGTGATAATTATTATTCGTCTAAAAAGTTTTATATTATTTTTGAATAAAAAAAAATACAATCCCAGAGTTCAGACTTGCACAACGCGACTTAGTCCAATTAAACGAAGCTGAATCAGTGCCTGTATTAAAGTCTGCCCTTTATGACAGAGCTATTGGCTGTCCCAGTTTCAATTACTTATTATGTATAAGAATAACTTTATATTTTAACAAGTTCATTTGCAGTTTTGTTTTCTATAAGTTCTTACGGTACATAGCACAAGACTAAGCTGGGCTGTCACATGCCCATTCTTTCTTACTTAGCTTTATACCCATACCATAAAGTGACACGTAAACATTTCCGAAGTATTCTACCTACTTGTCTCAGCGAAGGAAGCAAGAAATTACTTTCCAACATAAAAGCACTATAACCAAAAAAAACGGCCAAGTGCGAGTCGGACTCCCTCACCGAGGGTTTCGTATAAACGAAACGTACGTGCATGGAAATTAATATAAGTTAAGAAGAAAATTACATGTCTCGGCTACTGGATTCATTTGGTGCAAAAAAAAACCATAGACTTAATAAAAAGTATAGACGGAGCGTTCTCAACAATGAAATGAAGCCAGTTTTTTGACAACCGCAAAATATGTGTGCGCTTAGTGAGAGTTGCCGTGTAGTAAAAACTTATTACCCCAAAATATATCAATACGGACATGATGAATGGATAAGTAAATACATACGTTAGCATTTTCTTTCAACTCATTCACTGCGTCGTTCGAAACCTCGATTTCTTCTACGATGCGAGTAAGTGTAGAAAGAAGAAACAAGTTTGGATTGTTATTTAAATAATATATGGATACAAAAAAGCAAACATATTATTTACTAGTTGCGCCCCGCGATTTCACCCACGTAAATTTCATTCCCGTGGAAAATAGAAAATCGTCCCATGGCATCCCATAGAAACAATTTTTTCGGGATAAAATCCTATGTGTTAATGCAAGTTACTCTCTACGTGTGTGCCAAATTTCATGAAAATCGGTTCCGTAGTTTTTCCTCAAAGGAGTAACAAACAAACAAACAAATAAACAAACAAACATACAAACTTTCGCATATTTGTAAAGTGCTGTAATTTCGTTCCGAAACGTTTTACGAGATTTTATTTTATTTTATTTTTTATTTTATTTTATTAAAGAAAACAAACAGTTTGCATTACAATTTAGAACAAAACTTAACAACTAACAACCAATTATATGTTTCCGCAATTATATATCTAATAAACATAATGTTCAGAGTGATGAGTTGAATAAATCACTTATGGTTTGAAATTGTACAATAATAATTTAAAACAACAATCTAAAGGATGAAAAAAACATAAAGAGCACACGTATATCATTATATCTTTACATATAATAAAACAGTAAAATTATAAATAATAGGGAAAAAAATGCTTTTTTGATTAAGTTCATAAATGTTTATCAGGCTTAGGTCCATCGAACCAATCTTTTGTAAGCATTTTTTTAAAGGTAGATGGTTTGGTATTAAATATATCCAGTTCACTATAATTATCAGCAAGTTTATTCATTAAATACACAGTTCGAACAAACAATGAATTTTGTCTGTAATTAGTAACACACGAAGGGGCAGTCAAACAGGAAGGGATTCTAACAGTTCTGGTAGGGATTTTTAAATTAATTTGAGAAAGTAGTGAAGAGGAATCTACTATACCCTGTGCTATTTTAACCAATAAGACGGTGTCCGAGATATTTCTCCTTATATGTAATGGAAGCAAGTGATGCCTATGACATACAGACTCATAGTGAGCTTCATGATGATAGCAGCACTTGGTTTGCAAATACCTTAAGAATTTGCGCTGTATTGATTCTAACCTGTTAATATAAACTTCGTATTGTGGATTCCATATTTGCGAGCAATACTCGAGTATACTACGTACAAGCGCACAATAAAGAACTTTGATTGTCTTGACATTTTTAAAGTGCGAGCATGTTCTTATAATAAATCCAAGGGTCTTGTAAGATTTCTTTATGATGCTTTCAATATGTTTGTCGTATATGTAATTTATCATCGTGTATAACACCTAGATCTCGTATCTCCTTCACACGCCTTAATTCCTGTTCTAGAAGGGTATATTTGTAAAGTATAGGTGTCTGTTTTCGAGAAAAAGTTATAATATTACTGTTCGAAATGAGTCGGCATAAGGGGGCGACCGAACTGCTCGTTTGGCCCCTACACGACCTCACCGAACTGGCTCGTGATACACGAGGCCATGTTAGGAATCGTGCTCATAATTCCGTCTAAATGTAATATTTTCCCAGCTCTTATTTATAAATGATAATTACATAACTTACCGAATATAGTAGATCTTCTCTCAGCACCAGATCATAAATATAATAATACGATACTTAAATATAATATTATAAACAGTCTCAATAAGGCGAACACACGCGCTCAATCAATTAAATACACATTTGAAATTAAATACAAAGCCATGAAAAAACCGAACCAAAAGATGTGGCCATCGGAGTCTATTTTCACGAAAAAACAGAAACGAAACGTTTATTTTTGTTACTATAGTTACGGTGGACCGCGCACCTACCAGCGCCTATCCGACGGAATAAGACGTAAACCAATCGATATAATATAATATGTAGCCATCAATCAATATAATATAAGTGTCCCGGCAACAAACTAGATGGCGCACAAATACGAATTTTCCAGTCATCATTCAAAACTAAACAATTACATTTAAGGACATTAAGATCAAGCTTATTAGCACAGCAATAATGTTCAAAGCTCACTAGATCCTCCTGTAGCAGATAACAATCATTTAGGCATGTAATGTTTTTGTAAATTTTCATGTCATCTGCATACAGAAGTACCCTAGAGTGCCTGAAACATTTTATGATGTCATTTACAAAAATATTGAAGAAAAGGGTTTTACTCAAGAACGTCTTTTATTCATATAGATTTTGTTTTTGGATTGGCATAGGTTCGATAACTAGCCACGATGAGAAAAATAATGCATTATAATGAAAATTTTAGGAATTTTAAACAAAAATCTTCATTGCCCTACATTACTGAATCCATATTAATATTGTAAATACGAAAGTGTGTATTTATGTATGTTTGTTTGTTTGTTTGTCTTTTTTTTTCACATTAAATCGGATCAACGGCTCGATGTGATATTTAGTATGGAGATATTTGAAGGACTATAGCCAGTGCCATAGGCTCCTTTTTATAGCGATAAACTTCCAGTGGAAAACACATTTCCATCAAATCAATCAAATAAGCGCTATAGATGGCATTATTACAGGTGCACGCAACATTATGACGTATGTCCTTAGTTATTAAATGAAATTGCTACTGTCAATAATGTTCGACAGAATCGTCAGATTTTGAAACTCTTTCTAAATTGCTTATAATATGGAAATATTATTTTAGTATGGAGATACTTGAAGGACTAAAGAGTGCCATCGTATCCTTTTTATCATGAAAAACCACGCGAGCGAAGCCGCGGGTAACAACTAGTACAATATAATAGAAACATTTGTAAGAGGTAGTGCCACACTGCATGCTTGCATGCAGTCGAATTGGGCCGGCACGACCGGGGAGGTACCTCTCGCTTACACGAGACTGGCGTAAAGTGACAGCTGTGCTG